>CM066031.1:13396936-13649409 GCA_033557465.1 Ichthyophis bannanicus
CTTATATTCCTGTATGGCCTCCTCTATGGGGATCACGTGGTTAGATCTGTTGCCCCCGTACACCCTGTGATAATAGAGATACTGACACACCCCTTGTATTCCTGATTGGGCCTCCTCTATGGGAATCACGGGTGAGATCTGTGACCCCTGTACTCCCTGTGATAATAAAGATACTGACACCCAGCCTGTATTCCCCTGCGCTGTCCTCCTCTATGGGTAACACGGGGTGAGACTTGTGACCCCGGGACACCCTCGGTATAATAAAGGTACTGACACCACACCCTTGTATTCCTGCATTCCTCTGGCCCTGTTCTACTATGGGGATCACGGGGTGAGATCTGTGACTTTGGGACTCTTGTGGATAATAAAGATACTGACACACACCTTGTATTCCTGCACTGTGGCCTGTGCTATGGGGATCACGGGGTGAGAGCTGTGACTTTGTGACACCCTGTTAATAATAAAGATACTGACACAACCCTTTTATTCCTCTGTGGCCTGTTCTATGGTGATCCCAGGGTGAGATCTGTGAGCCCAGACACCTTGTGATAATACAGATACTGACACACACCTATGTATTCCTGCTATGGCCGCCTCTATGGGGATCACGGGGTGAGATCTGTGACCGCCCAGTACACCCTGTGATAATAAACACTGATAACTGACACACAACCTGTATTCCTGCACGGCCTCTCTCTATGGGGATCACGGGGTGAGATCTGTGTCCCTCGGAGACCCTGTGATAATAAAGCTACTGACACCCACCTTGTATTCCTGGCGCAGCCTCCTCTATGGGAATCACCTGGGTGAGTAATCTTTGATCCCGGGACACAAGACCTGTGATAATAAAGATACTGACACACACCTTTATATTCCTGTACGGCCTCCTCTATGGGGATCACGGGGTGAGATCTGGGATCCCGGGACCCACTGTGATAATACAGATACTGACCCACACCTTGTATACCTGCACGGCCTCCTCTATGGGAAATCACGGGTGTGAGATTTTGTGCCCCGGGACACCCTGTGATAGATAAAGATACTGACAGACACCTTGTATTCCTGCTCAGCCTCCTCTATGGGGATCACAGGATGAGATCTGTGACCCCGGGACACCCTGTGATAATAAAGATACTGACACACAGACACCCCTTGTATTTCTTCTGCGCAGCCTCCGTCTATGGGGATCACGGGGTGAGAACTTGTGACCCCGGGACACCCTGTGATAATAAAGATACTAAAAAACACACACCTTTGTATTACTGGCACAGCCTCCTCTATGGGGATCATGGGTGAAGATCTGTGATCCCGGGACACCCGCTTTTTGATAATAAAAAGATACTGACACACACCTTGTATTCCCCTTGCGTGGCCTCCTCTATGTGGATCATGGGTGAGATCTGTGATCCCGTGGACAAACCCCCTGTGATAATAAAGATAACTGACAACACACCTTGTTTTAAAAAAAATCCCTGCACCACCCGCGCCTCCTCTTATGGCCGGATCAGCGGGGTGAGATCTGTGACCATCCAGGGACACCCTGTGATAATAAAGATACTGACACAACACCTTGTATTCCTGTACGGCCTCCTCTATGGGGTATCACGGGGTGAGAACTGTGACCCCGGGACACCCTGTGATAATAAAGATACTGACACACACCTTGTATTCCTGATTGGCCTCCTCTGTGGGGATCATGGGGTCAGATCTGTGATCCCGGGACACCCTGTGATAATAAAGATACTGACACACACCTTGTATTCCTGTGCGGTCTCCTCTATAGGGAACAAGGGGTGAGATCTGTGACCCCGGGACACCCTGTGATAATAAAGATACTGACACACACCTTGTATTCCTGCACGGCCTCCTCTATGGGGATCAGTACCGGGAAAAATGGTAGAAACCATCATAAAGAATAAAACTATTCAGCATTTAGATAGTCAGGGCCTAATGGGAGACAGACAACATGTCTTTAGACAAGTTAGATCTTGTCTTACTAATCTGTTATGTTTTTTGAAGGTGTGAATAAACAGTGGGGACCAAAGGTGAGTCCGTTTGATATAGTGTATCTGGACTTTCAGAAAGCCTTTGACAAGGATCCTCATCAGAAACATTTGGCAAAACTAAAGAGTCATGGGATAGGAGGCAGTGTACTACTGTGGATCAGAAACTGGTTAAAAGATAGAAAGCCAGAGGGTAGGTCTAATGGCCAATTTTCCTAATGGAGAAAGGTGAATTGTGGTGTACCCCAGAGATCTGTGCTGGTCCTCTGCTTTTTGACATATTCATAAATGACCTGGAAAGTGGATTAACGAGTGAGGTTATGAAATTGGCCGATGACACAAAACTATTTACAGTTGTTAAATCCCAAGAGGATTGTGGAAAACTGCAAGAGGATCTTGATAAATTGGAAGACTGGGCATCAAAATGGCAGAGGAAATTTAATGTGGACAGTGCAAAGTTATGCACCTAGGGAAGAACAACCCCAAACTATGGTTACACGATGCAAGGTTCCACTTTAGAAACCACCACACAGGAAAAAGATTTAGGCGTCATTGTGTATAACATGTTTACACCCTCTGCCCAGTGTGCAGCGGCGGCCAAGAGAGCAAATAGAATGCTAGGTATGATAAGGAAAAGGAATGGAAAATAAAACAAAAGATATTATTATGCCTCTATAACGTTCCATGGTGAGACCGCACCTTGAATATTGTGTGCAATTCTGGCCACCGTATCTCAAAAAGGATATAGCGTTATTAGAAAAGGTACAGAGAAGAGCCACCAAAATGGTAAAGGGGATTGAAGGACTCCTATGAAGAAAGGCTAAAAAGGTTAGGGCTCTTTAACCTGGAAAAGAGACGGCTGAGTGGAGAATATGATAGAAGTCTATAAATTAATGAAACGGAGTGGTAACGGGTAACCGTAGATCGTTAGTTTACGTTATCAGAATATGAAAGACTAGGTGACATGCAATGAAGCTACAGGGTAAACTATTTAAGACTATAAAAGAAAATATTTTTTTCACTCAACGTGTAATCAAACTCTGGAATTTGTTACCGTAGGATGTAGTTAAGGATGTTAGTGTAGCTTGGTTTAAAAAAGGTTTGAGACAAGTTCCTGGAGGAAAGTCCATAAACCATTATTAAGAAGGGACCCAGGATATTACTGCTTGACCCAATACACGCATTGTGGAACCTGGGTCTTTTGGGGAAACTGCTAGGTACGTATTCCCTAGATTGGCCACTGTTGGAAACAGGATACTGGGCTTGATGGACCTTGGTCTGACCCAGTATGGCATATCTTATGTTCTTAGTTCTTACGGGGTGAGATCTGTGACTTAGGGACACCCTGTGATAATAAAGATACTGACAACACACCTTGTATTCCCTCTGTGGCCTGTTCTACGGGGATCACGGGGTGAGATCTGTGATCCCAGACACCCTGTAATAATAAAGATACTGACACACACCTTGTATTCCTGCACCGCCTCCTCTATGGGATCATGGGTGAGATCTGTGACCCCCAGTACACCCTGTGATAATAAAGATACTGACACACACCCTGTATTCCTGCACGGCCATCTCCTATGGGGATCACGGGGTGAGATCTGTGTCCCTCGGAGACCCCTGTGATAATAAAGCTACTGACACACACCTTGTATTCCTGCGCAGCCTCCTCTATGGGGATCACGGGGTGAGATCTGTGATCCCGGGACACCCTGTGATAATAAAGATACTGACACTCACCTTCTATTCCTGTGCGGCCTCCTCTATGGGGATCACGGGGTGAGATCTGTGATCCCGGGACAGACTGTGATAATAAAGATACTGACACACACCTTGTATTCCTGCGCGGCCTCCTATATGGGGATCACGGGGTGGGATCTGTGACCCACGGGACACCCTGTGATAATAAAGATACTGACACACACCTTGTATACCTGCACGGCCTCCTCTATGGGGATCACGGGGTGAGATCTGTGACCCCGGGACACCCTGTGATAATAAAGATACTGACACACACCCCTTGCATTCCTGCACAGCCTCCTGTATGGGGATCACGGGGGTCGAGATCTGTGACCCACGGGACACCCTGTGATAATAAAGATACTGACACATACCTTGTACTCCTGCGCAGCCTCCTCTATGGGGATCACGTGGTGAGATCTGTGACCCCGGGACACCCTGTGATTATAAAGATACTGACACACACCTTGTATTCTTGAACAGCCTCCTCTATGAGGATCACAGGGTGAGATCTGTGACCCCGGGACACCCTGTGATCAATGTTCCCTCCAATTTTCTGTAGGCTGTGTGCGCATAAAATATCAGGTGCAGCTTTTGAAGGAAGGTAAAATTTTTGTGCGCCACATAACGACACTCGGAGTTATATACTTTAAAATTTGACTACACGTCAGAATACAGTATATACACCACATTGATTGCACTAGAAAATATTGTAGAACTTGTGAAAACCATAAATACACAACAACCTTTATTTTTTAAGTGGTCTTTGTTGTTTTCATCAGAATCAGAACCGTAATTTTTGTGCGCTCTGTTATAAAGTATGTGTGCTCGCCGGCGAGGTGTGTGCGCGCACAACACGCGCACAGCTTAGAGGGAACAGTGCCTGTGATAATAAGATACTGACACACACCTTGTATTCCTCTGCAGCCTCCTGTATGGGGATCATGGGGTGAGATCTTGACCCACGGGACACCCTGTGATAATAAAGATACTGACACACACCTTGTAATTCCTGCCCGGCCTCCTCTATGGGGATCCCGGGGTTAGATCTGTGACCCTCGGACATCCTGTGATAATAAAGATACTGACACACACACCTTGTATTCCTGGACGGCCTCCTCTATGGGGATCACGGGGTGAGATCTGTGTCCCTCGGACACCCTATGATAATAAAGATACTGACACTCAACTTGTGTTCCTGCGTGGCCTCCTCTATGGGGATCACGGGGTGAGATCTGTGTCCCTCGGACACCCTGTGATAATAAAGATACTGACACTCACCTTGTATTCCTGTGTGGCCTCATCTATGGGGATCACGAGGTGAGATCTGTGTCCCTCGGACACCCTGTGATAATAAAGATACTGACACACACCTTGTATCCCTGCACATCCTCCTCTTTGGGGATGACGGGGTGAGATCTGTGACCCCAGGACACCCTGTGATAATAAAGATACTGACACACATCTTGTATCCCTGCACATCCTTCTCTTTGGGGATCATGGGGTGAGATCAGTGACCCACGGGACATCCTGTGATAATAAAGATACTGACACACATCTTGTATCCCTGCACATCCTTCTCTTTGGGGATCACGGGGTGAGATCTGTGACCCCGGGACACCCTGTGATAATAAAGATACTGACACACCTGTAATTCCTGCACGGCCTCCTCTATGGGGATCACGGGGTGAGATCTGTGACTCTGTGACACCCTGTGATAATAAAGATACTGACACTCACCTGTAATTCCTGCATGGCCTCCTCCATGGGGATCATGGGGTGAGATCTGTGACCCCAGGACACCCTGTGATAATAAAGATACTGACACACACCTTGTATTCCTGTGCAGCCTCCTCTTTGGGGATCACGGGGTGAGATCTGTGACCTCCAGGACACCCTGTGATAATAAAGATACTGACACACACCTTGTATCCCTGCACATCCTCCTCTTTGGGGATCACGGGGTGAGATCTGTGATCCCGGAACACCCTTTGATAATAAAGATACTGACACACACCTTGTATTCCTGCGCGGCCTCCTCTATGGGATCACGGGGTGAGATCTGTGACCCCGGGACACCCTGTGATAATAAAGATACTGACACACACTTTGTATTCCTGCGCGGCCTCCTCTATGGGGATCACAGTGTGAGATCTGTGACCCCCAGGACACCCTGTGATAATAAAGATACTGACACACACCTTGTATTCCTGCACAGCCTCCTTTATGGGGATCACGGGGTGAGATTTGTGATCCCGGGACACACTGTGCTAATAAAGATACTGACACACACCTTGTATTCCTGTGCAGCCTCCTTTATGGGGATCACGGGGTGAGATTTGTGATCCCGGGACACCCTGTGATAATAAAGATACTGACACACACCTTGTATTCCTCCTCAGCCTCCTCTATGGGGATCACGGGGTGAGATCTGTGACCCCCGGGACACCCTGTGATATTAAAGATACTGACACACACCTTGTATTCCTGCGCGGCCTCCTTTTTGGGGATCACGGTGTGAGATCTGTGATCCCGTGATAGGACACACACCACACAGGTTGGTCTCTGATCCTCTGTGCAGAACAGCTTCAGTTTCTCTTCATGCTCCTCACACAGATTTTCCTCTTGTCGTCTGACCGAGCACTGAGGAAGTTTTTTCAGCATTTCTGTGATATTCGCCAGCTGCCTTTTAGGCTTCAGCTTCCTCTGCTGAGATGTTTCTCTGCACTGGGGACAGGGAAAGTTTGTATCTAAGTCCTCCCAGTACTGAGTGATACAGGAGTGGCAGAAGTTGTGGCCACAGTCTGTAGTCACAGGGTCTGTAAAATAATCCGACAGATGGGACAAGAAACTTCCTCCTGCAGACTCTCAGCCGTGCTCCCTGCAGCCATGATCCTGAGAAATGGAAAATAACCTTTCGTTTCAGTTTAGTTTCCTCTACTTATGCGTCAGAGGAGGGTGTGTGTGTCTCGCCCTAGAAAACTCAGCTCATAGTTTAGCTTAGCAGATGCCTCAGTCCTGTTTTGCCTCACTGTATTTATTTATTATTTAACTATCACTTATATACCGCATCTTCCATAGATCTGTTGCGGTTCACAATAAACAACAATCAACAAAGCAGAGTTTGTTTTACATATAACATCATATCACCAAAAACAATAAAATTTGAAAACAATTGTTAAAGTTAACTAGCACAGAACAGTGCAAAAACTATATACATTATATACAGATATACATGTTTAGGGCTTAAGCATAGTGCAAAGTACCGTTACAGCTATAAGAATTTTCATAGGTCATGGGATATCTCAGACGAAAACAGGTTAGCCTTTATCTAAATCTATTGAGGGATGATCTGTATTATTGTAATGTTTAGTGAATAGATACGTTTTCAGTTTTTTATGAAATTCAATGATTTCGGTTAACATTCTTATCTCATCTGGGAGAGAATTCCAAATTGTTGGCGCTGCATGTGAAAAAGCTCTATTGTTTGTTAGTTTATTTGCTTTTATGAAGTCTTTGGGAGTTTTTAGTTTATTTAATTGACTTTTTCTTTGAGTAGATTTTGAATGTTCTTTACTTATTAAGTTGCTTAGTGTGACTGGGGCCATGTCATTTAGAATTTTAAATGAGGTTATTAATGTTTTGTATACTATCCTGCTTTGTATTGGCAGCCAGTGAAGGGATGCTAGTATTGGTGTTATGTGTTGATGTGAGTGTACTTTCATTATTATCCTAGCTGCTGCATTCTGTGCAAGTTGAATTCTTTTAATGTTTTGTTTTGTGGTACCTAATAAAATTAGATTAGCAAAGTCAAAGTGGGGGGTTATGGTAGCTTGAATTATACTGATAAAATCTTGTATATATACAAGAGGTCTGAGTTGTTTAAGGATTTTAAGTTTGAAATAAATTTTCTTTGTAGTATTTCTAATATGGGTGTCCATTGTGAGATGTCTATCTATAATAACTCCCAAATATCTTACTTCATTTTTTATTTTAATTTCTTGGTTTTGAAGTGTTATGTGTGTTGGGGGAGTGTAAGATTGATTTTTAGTAACTATTAGCACTTCAGTTTTTGAGTGGTTTATTTGGAGATTATGGGCATTTAGCCAGGATGTGATTTCATTGAAGCAATCTGACAGGAGTTGCATCGGTAAGTTAGAGATCGTAAACGGGATGTACATCATGATATCATCTGCATATAGATGATAGAGTACACCAAATTTTTTAAAGATGTTGCAAACTGGTTTTATGTATATATTAAATAGTAAGGCTGATAGCGCTGATCCTTGTGGTAATCTGTTTCAAGTTTGTATGAAGCCGAGGTTTGATTGCCTATTCTTACATTTTGGGTTCTATTGTTTAGATAGGAGGTGAACCATTTATGAACTGTGGCATTTATACCTATTTGTCTCAGGTTGTTAAGCATTAAGGTATGGTGAACACTATCAAAAGCTGCTGATATATCAATAAATAAGAGGATGAATGCCTGCTTGTGGTTGTCAATTCCTCTTAATAGGGTATCCGTTAAAACTGTAAGAAGTGTTTCCACTCCATGTTTGGGCCGAAATCCATATTGTTGATCATCAAGAGGGTAGGATGAATCTAGATAGTCCTGTGTCTGTAATTGTACCGTTTTTTCTATTACTTTTGCGAGGAATGGTATACTAGAGATGGGTCTGTATGATTTTGGGGAGGTTTTTTCGAGTTTGCCATTCTTAATAATTGGTCTGATTTGAACATTTTTAATTGTGGTTGGGAGGTAACATTGGAGTAGCGAGAGATTAACAATGGGAGTAAGAAGGAAAGAAGGATTGGATGTGTGTTTTGTATCCAGATTACTGGACAAGGATCAAGGTAAGAGGTAGTGGTGTTAAGGTTGAGAATGATATTTTTTAATGTTGTTTTGGACATAAGGTGAAATTCAGACCATTCATCAAGGAGATGAGGAGGAATGTGAATAGCGTCAAGAGTCATAACTGGTAGTTTTGTTTTGTTTTGGTAGTAGTTAGCTAAAGTTTGTGCTGATATGTCAGTAATTTCCTTGCTGGAAGTTTGAGAGTTATTAGTTAGATTACTAACAATGGAGAATAGTTCTCTTGGTCTATTAAATGAGTTTGATAGGATTGTTGCATAGTGATTTTTCGTTGAACAGTCTAGGGTTTCCTTGTATTTTGTTAGATGGTTATAGTATAAATCTTTGTGGATGGTGGATTTAGTTTTGCGCCATTTAAGCTCTAGTTTTCTTAGTTCTCTTTTCATTTGTTTTAATGTGCTATTGAACCATGGAGTAGAGTTAGTTTTTGAGTAAGTTAGTTTTTTATTAATTTGATTAATCTTGGCTGCATTGTTTATGGTGGTATGCCAGTTCTTGACCGCTTCATCTAAATCTGTTGGAGATGAAGAAAGGTGAGGTATTGTTGAATCCAGAAATATAATAATAAAATAATTCAGTTTCATTGAATTTCTTGAATTTTATTGTTTGGTCGCTTCTTGTGTGTTTTATGGCACAGTTAGTATAGTACATGAGGTTTAATTTGATAAGGTGATGATCAGACCAGGGTATTTGGGTACATTCTAAAGAGTTTGGATTGAAAAGCTTGATAAGTGAGTAGGGTAGGAGGACAAGGTCAAGAGTGCCTCCTTTAGTGTGAGTTGGTGTGTTTATTATTTGATGGAAGTCTAAATCAGATATGTTTTCCAGAAAAAGGTTGGATTCAGTTATAGGGAGTGAGGGAAGGTTAAAATCTCCTAGCATAATCAGAGGATTTTGTTCAGATGATGTGGTAAGGAGTTCAATCAAGGAATGCAAACTGTCTGCATTTTGGTTAGGAGGTCTATATATTAAGCAGATTCATAGTAGGCCAATTTTTATTATGAGAGTGTCAATGTTGTTTGAAGTGTTAGACTGTATCATCTTAGCTTTTAGATTTCTATTTGTCATAACTAGTACACCACCTCCTTTTTTGTTGGATCTGTGTGTGTGGGTAATATCATAGTTTGAGTTGTCAAGTTGATTTAGGAAGACTGTATCGGTATCCGAGAGCCATGTCTCTGTAATACATAATATATCTGGTTTAGAGTCAGATAGCAAGTCATTGATTATTGGAAGTTTATTTTTCAATGAACGTGCGTTTATTAGGATGCACGATAATGATGTAGCATAATGGGGGTTGTTTAACTTGACTGCTTGTGATGAATTAGTCTGTTTTATTTGAATGAGTCTGTGGTAGTTGGTTTTAGTTTGATTACGAGGGTAATAGTGTTCAATATGGAGGTTGTTTCGGTTAGGTGTGTATATTATAGGAATTGACATGGGGTTTTTACTGTTGAGGCTTAGTGTTAGGTCAGTTAGGATTGTTAGTAATATGCAGGTGTAAGATATTTTTAGAATCATGGTGTTTGATTGTCTCATTATTATGTGTGTGGTTGGTTTGAGTAAGATATATGATTGAAAAGTATATAGTAAATGTAAGAAGAGCAGCCAACAATGAACAAGTAAGATATTCAATTTTAGAAACAATATCAATTGTTACAACAATTGAACCAACATTAAGTTTGGTAACAATATATATCACTAGGCAGGTTATGGAAATTCCAGATAGAGCATTTGCATCAGTGAATGTTCCCTGATAAGGCAATAAAATCAAACAGTGAAAAGTTGTAAGCGAGTCAAAGGTGTTTGAGGGTTATGAGCAAATTTACTGTCAATGAAGGGCTGAGCCGACGGGCCCCGGTCCCGCGGCTGGCCGGGTAACCGGGTTCCCGGGGCCTGACCACGTGGGGAGCACTCTTCTCGGGAGTGGGCCGGGGGGGGGGGGGGGGAGACACGGGCAGGCTTGCGTGCCTGCGGGCCCCTCAGTCCTCCCCGTGGCGATTGCGGATTGGTCCGCATAGGTGGTCGTGGGGGCGTGGCTTGCTCGAGCAAGGAGGGATCGCCAGTTGGCAATCTCCCTCTTCCTCCTTGCTCGTGCCTGCGGAAGGTTCCCGCCCTCCCTCCCTTGCTTTGGCAGGGTTGGGGGGGGGGCATGTGTCTGTTGCAGCTGGGGGTGGGGGGGGGGGGGGGTGCTCAGGGAATGTGAGCGGGGTGGCGAGCTGGTGCTCGTCGACCCGGTGGCTCATTTCAGCTTTATGCCGCTTCCCAGGTGAGCGGCTCGGGTCTTCAGGTTGGGGGGAGACGTCCCGGCTGGGGTCTCTACCCGGAAATAGGCAACCCCTTCAGCCAGCCTTTGCTAATACGGCGAGGCGGGCGCCAAGGGGTATACGGGGGGGGGGTTGGATGGTGCTCCCACTTTGCTACTACGGCTGGTGGGGGGACACCATCCGGAGGACGGGTGGAAAGGGGGGGGGGGTGGTATCCTGTATTGTTCTGATTACTGAGTTGGCTCATGTTGGGCCGGTGTTCTTACTGTTAATTATTAAAGCTGCGACCAAGCATAGTTTGCACCAATACCTGAAGTCTGTGTGCTTTGTCGGGGGGGGGGGGGGGGTTGGGTGGGGTGTAATGGGGGTTGGGGGAGGGGGGGGGGCTGCGGCCCGGGTCGGGCATCCGGATACCTCGGTTACAGTAATGGTAATAATTGAAGGAATTCTACTGTCAACAGTAATAAAGTATGTAAAAGTTAGTGACAACAGCAAATATTGGATGAATGTTACTGACACCAGTAATAAAAGCTACTGACAACAGTAATAATATGTAGGAATGCTAATGGTAACAGTAAAGAATTTGTGTAAGCTACTGACAACAGTAATAATTGAAAGGTGTATTACTGATACCATTAAATATGGGAGAGCTACTAACAATAGTAACTAATATATCCTTACACCGCAAATAACAGCATTGAAACCTAACTGATTTAACACAGTTGAGTAGATTAATAACAAAGGGTATGGTGAGCTTCAAGTAAATAGGCTGTAAAATAAAAGTCATTTAAATAGTGTTTGAGGAGAGTATACTTGCTGCAATTGAGGTTATGCACGGAGGAGGAGGTACGCAAGCTCAACTCTGGGGGAGCTCAGCTGTACTTGGGTGTAGTTGCAGGAGTTGTTATTGAATATGTTTCTTCATTGTTTCTGTGCACGATTGTAGAGTCTTTATGCGCCTTAGCCTAAGGGCCGTGCCAAAGGGCCCTCTTGCGCGGCCCTCAGGCGCGGGATCGCAAGGCGCGGGTGCGCCAGTCAGATCCTCTTTTTGAGTCTCGGGACTGCCTGGATTGGGCAGCACGTGTCAGCTGGTCGGCTGGGG
This sequence comes from Ichthyophis bannanicus, assembly GCA_033557465.1. Taxonomy (NCBI): domain Eukaryota; kingdom Metazoa; phylum Chordata; class Amphibia; order Gymnophiona; family Ichthyophiidae; genus Ichthyophis; species Ichthyophis bannanicus. Next base: position 13,408,925 of record CM066031.1, read on the forward strand.
GAGCGGTGATGTCGGCGGTAGCTCTGATCCCTCCTGGGAGAGCTGCAGAAGGCTGAAGAGGCTTCGGTCTGCGTCCCGCTTGCTTTTTAAACCCCGGAGCAGCCTGGATTGGGCAGCACGTGTCAGCTGGTCGGCTGGGGGAGCGGTGATGTCGGCAGTAGCTCTGATCCCTCCTGGGAGAGCTGCAGAAGGCTGAAGAGCATTTATGTTGATGTTGCTGTTTATTCGGGTTTGACAGAAGGCTTTTCACTTAGCGCAGCAGGGCGGGGTACAAATGTAAAAGAAGTTAGAATCAGAGATAGGAGAGAAGGAAGGCTAGTTCCTGCCAGGAAAGGATGGAGCATTCACACCAGGAAGGAAAGAGCGAGGGAGAGACACTTACAATAGAGGCCCTGGTTGAGATCATGCAATGGGCAGGTCAAATGCAGTGTGGCAGAGAAGAGTTTAAACTGAGAATAGGAAGCTTCGAGTCGGAGGGCAGAGGATATCGCTTTCCAGGAAGCAGGACCAAGGAACTAAAAACCTGCCAACTAAAATCCCATCGCTTCCTAGAACACTTCACGGTTGTGCTCTAGTATGAGATCTTATAGTGAATACGGTGGGGGAAAGGTGGCCAGTGATGCTGAAGGAAAAGAGGGGTGATAGGATCATATTTTCCAGTTACTCACTCATCCTCCTTCCAACCATTCAGGACTCTCGCTATTTTCCCTGTTCTCCCCACTGTCACATCTCCTCAGATATGAACCAGGTATCATAAAATTTCCCTCATTGTCACCTGTTATTGTTAAATGTTAATGCCTATTCCTACTATCACATTTCTCCTGTTTACACACTCTAAGTCACATGTTACGTCATCTGGTTTAATTAAATTATATTTTATTTCCTACATCCTATGTAAAGTTATACTTGCTAAACCTGTTACCTGCACACCTCTGTGACTGGTAGATACAGCAGTATAAAAAGTTGCTAAATCAATGAATTAGGAAGTAGAAAGCTGAGGAATGGGTGGATTCTAGCTGGGCCTGAGAAGCAGAGGGAAGGTGTAGGCGGTTCGCGTGGATATTGCGGAGGATGTGATGTGGTACGTCGAGGAGCAAAACGTCAGAAAGATGATGGGGGAACCTGTATGTAGCACTCGGTGGACCAGTGTCAGAAGTTTATATTGAAGCTGGTATTTGATAGGAAGCAAATGTTAACGCACTAAAAGGGGAGTGACATGCTCAAAACGGATCAGGGGCAGCTGGGTCAGTGTGGTGGAGCAGAATAATTTCAGCAGCGTAGTAATGAGCCAAAATATCATGTTGCTGTACCACTACTACTACTACTATTTAGCACTTGTAAAGCGCCACACACACAGCGCTGCTCAGCTAACCTACAAGAGGTAGTCAACATACAAGAGACAGTCCCTGCCCGTCAGAGTCAAGCTCATCGGAGCTTACAGTCTATTTAGAACAGTACAGACCATTAGTCACTTCAGCTGAAGGTAGGGTGTGGTATAATTTGGTCTAAGGTTTGCTTAGATGGGGGTCAGGGTAAGATGAGGATGGAGGTCAGGATCTGAATGCAACGGTGAAGAGGTGGGTCTTCAACCTGGATTTGAAGAGGGCCAGGGAGGACGCCTGGCACACAGACGCAGGTAGGCTGTTCCAGGCGTATGGTGCAGCAAGGTGAAAGGAGCGCAGTCGGGAGTTGGTGATGCGGGTGAAAGGCATCGATAGAAGTAATTTGTTGGCAGAGCGCAAATTTCAAACGAGGACGTAGGGAGAGATAAGAGATGAGAGGTATTGAGGGATCATAGAGTGAATGCATTTATAGGTCAGCAGGAGAAGCTTGAATTGGATGCGAAATAGGACAGGGAGCCAGTGAAGTGATTTGAGAAGAGGAGTAATGTGTGCATGGCGAGGCTGACGGAAGATTAGTCGAGCAGTATGATTTTGTATAGATTGAAGGGGAAGGAGGTGGCTCACGGGGAGACCAGCGAGGAGTAGGTTGCAGTTGTCGAGGCGAGAGGAGATTAAGGAGTGGATAAGCGTTTTGGTAGTGCGTTCAGAGAGGAAGGGGCGGATTTTACTGATGTTGTAGAGAAAGAAGCAGCACATCTTACCTACGAGCTGGATATGATCGGAGAAGGAGAGGGAGGTGTCAAAGATAACCCCTAGATTGTGGGCCGAGGGAACAGGAAGGATAGTAGATCCATCCACCTGGACTACCAAGAGAGTGAGAGAAATCAAGAAGATATAAAATAGAAGAGAAGCCAACACAGAACCCGGGAGATCCTGCAGAGAAGAGGGTGAGAAGAGGAGGAGGAGGTACCAACAGAGACAGAAAAGGACCAGTGGGAGAGGAAAGATCGAAACCAATAAACTATCATGCCATGAAGGCCAAAATTGGAAGGCATGAAAGAGTGATGTGGTCTACAAGATCAAAGCCGAAGAAAGATCAAGAGAAACCATGACAGAGATATCACTGTGATCGTGGGATTCATATAATTCACTCTCGAAGGAAAGAAGGATAGTCTCTGTGCTGTGCCCAGGATGAAAACAAGATTGATGGGAGTGAAGGGCGTGAGTGGAGCTGAGGTGTACAGAAAGCTGAGCAAAGACCAATTTTTCAAGTAACTGAGAGAGAAAGGGAAGAGAGGAGAATCAATGATAGCATGCAGAAACCGAGGGGTCAAGGGATGGGTTTTTAAGATAGGATTTATTAGGGCGTGTTTCCAAAACAACGGAAAGGTACTTAAAGACAGACTGTTATTAAGGATTGATAGTATCAGGGGTAACAGAGCCAGTGAGGGGTGGAAATCCAAGACAAAGGAATTGGGTCAGAAGGGCCTTTAGCTTTATGGGATGATGTGATGATCTTGAGAATTTTAATAGAATTAATTGGGTGAAAAGAAGATCACGTTTGAGGGAGGGCCTGGAGGAAGGGGGTAGTGGGTCGGATGGATTGGCAGGTGTTGAGGAGGGAGATACCTGAGGATTGGGGGACGTTTGCAAAGGAGGACCGTAGAGATAGAACCTTATTCTGCAAGTGATCAGCGAGAAGATGAGGAGTGGGAAAGGTATCTAAGGTGCTGGATTGATCGGCGGTAGTTGGTTTAGAGAGAGCTGTCAGAACCAAATATAGCTGATGGGTAGAGTTTATGGAAGAAGAAATGAGATTGGAATAGTAAGATTTCATGGCCATGTGAATCATTTGACAACACTGTATCTGAATGTAACTCGCCTTGATCTCCCCAAGGAAAGGCATGCGCTAAATAAATAAACACATAACATAACAAATAATGCTGTTGAAGATGCTTGAAATGTTGAAGGGATGCTGAGGAAGTATGTTTCCTTGAGAGATGCTCCATCAAGCGGAGCTGGCAACGATGAAGACAGAAACCGTGGTGGAACCAAGGTTGACTGCACTTGGGTGGTCGGATGTTGGAGCGAAGAGGGACAATGTTGTCAAGGGCAGTGGATAGTATAGAATAACAGAGTTGGGCCTGAGTATCAACAGGAAGGGAGGGAAAGTCCAATGGGAAAATATTGCCAAAGGGGTGAAAGAGTTAAGAGTATGGGAAAAGATGTTCTGACTGTGTGATGTATGGGAGAGGCCAGGAAGAGGATGCGGTGGGAGGGCAGAATTGGACAGTAAAAAGAATGCAATGATGGTCAGACCAGGGAACCAGGAAAGAAGTGAATGAAGAAAGAGCTGAGAGCAGAGACAAGGTTAAGGATATTACCAGCAGCGCGTGGGCAGGAAATGACATGTGTTGGATGAGCATGAGGTCCGAGAAGGTTTGAGTAAGAGTGTTATCACGGGGCTTAAGTGGCAAGCATAGTGCTGACTTTCACAGAACTGGATTTAGGACTTTGGTGCCCATAGTCAGACCAGAGAATGATGGAGCAGGGAGGTTTCTTCCCCAAAAATCAAAAGTCATGGTCCTAAAGCAAGAAGAATCAGGCTCCTGTTTAGCCCAGGTATTAGATACCTTCAAAATCTGATGCACTAGGCAGCTGCTTACTTTGTCAATGCCTAAATCTGGTCCTAGATGTTCTTAAGGGCATCTATTGAAAAATAACAACAAGTCTCATCATGCAGTGGGGCAATACCAGGACTGGCTTAACCTTCTCTGATGACATAGAGCCATCTCTGATCTTATTTTTGACCCCCTTGTGTCAGATGGGTGCCCGGGTGAGAATGTCCACAGTCTTAGCAAAGGCAGATATTAATATGTCTTGCAAGGGATTGTGGGAAATGGAGTCCAATCACACCAGACACAGCCGTTCACAATAATTAGTTGTGCTTGATCGAGTGTAAAGCCAATAAGATATTTATTTATGGGGTTATTTCACCCAACACAGATATGCTTGGTAGCACATAAAACAGGATACTTGCTTTCAGTGTTAAACTTAGAGAAACAAAATCAGGAAAACAACAGTTGAACTTGTCAGGCAATCAAATCAAAGAATAAAGACCTGGTTGGTAACAAACTGGTCTTTTCTGTAGGCTCTAGCTAATATTTTCTTAGCAGTGCTTCTTTCAACAAACAAAACCCACAAAGTATGGAAAAACTGTTCTTTTCAGGTTAACTTCTCATATCTTCACACACATACTCAGAAGTGATTCCCTCAGAGCTCACAGGCAATTAGGTAAGGCTCAATTGCTAGCAGTTACCCAGCTGAAACCCTTTAGCTGGCTTACTTTCTACTGCGTGGCTCAAAATCCTACTCAGGAGCTTTTCTGAGTAGTTTAAAGAACAAGTTTGTATTTCTTTGTGATGGTTGTTGTATATTATAACAGCAAATTACCAAAGGAGTTTAGACAGAGAGCAATCCATGTATTCACAGCCTGTATCTACAACCTCTCCCCCTTCTTCAACAATCATGGGTTCAATATCCTGGATTGGCACAGAGGCATTTCTCAATGAAGCACTCTCAGGAGAATAACTGTGTCCCTGCTGTCTTTCAAGGATATAGCTAGGGCATAGATCAGTGTTCATACCTGAGCTTCCATTGCTGTTAGAGTTCCTCTCTAAATAGCCTGGCCAGTATGTAGTCCAGTTCTTATGTCCAGCCTTCCAATCCAGATCCCTGGACACTGGATCTCTCTTCACATACCTTCTGGCCCGGGTCCTAGGGTCCCTTCCAAGTGCAGCCGTCTCCCTCACAGGTACTGTCTGGAGATTCCTGGCCCTGCAGCACCACTCCTCTGGCTTTCCCCAGTCCAATGGTGTATGCTTGCCTTTAGAATGCCTTCCAGTATACGTACTGCTATGGACTCCTTTAGACCTCCCAAAGGCTTTTCTCTTCTTTCTTCCAAAGGGTTTCTTGCTCTCTCTGTCCGTCCGGTCTGGCTTCTGCTTCTGATGATCCTCCAGATGATGAAGCTGAAGAAACTGATGACTCTTATGATTATTCTCTGTAGAATAAACTCTACCTTTATTCTGCTTAGATGAGTGCTCCACCCTAGCACAGCGCAGCTGTGCTGAATCAGGCCCTGCCCTTTGAGATGAGTGCTTGGGGATTACCTCATAGCCCTCCTTATTGAACACACGTTTCCCCACTTCAGCTCCTCTAATGGCTGTTGGAAACCTGGTGCATTCTGGGACTGGTAGTCTTCTTTGGAAAAATTCTGTTTTCTTATTTCTACCAGAACTGACAGGTTGCTTGTTCAGAGTCACTTCACCTTTACTATAGCTCCTTCCTGAGCTATGATAAGCTTCCTTATCACACTTGTCACAGCTAAAACTATAGAGGGTGAATTAAGCACTTTATAAAATAATCAAAGGAGAGGAGCCAAGATGGCGGTTTGAGCATTCATGGTTGAACAATGCTCCGGTGTTGTCCATGCAATTACTTTATGGGTAAATACAAAGGTGAATCAGACTCCCTGCCTTTCCATCCTATCAGGGCATCCATATGGGCCATCAGAATATCCAACAATTCACTGTGAGTGCTCTGGTTGAAGTACAAGCAGGGGTGGTGTGTTCTGGGAATATCAGACATGATGAAGGCACTCCTTTCTGCAGCGAGAGTGAGGTTTCATTTACCCAGAGAAGCAGAACATGTCCCCACCTCAAAGAGCACGGCCTGAGGTGCAGGGCCCTGAAGAGTGGGGTCTTGATGCAGAGAAAAACTGCAATATTTGAACAAGAGCTGGGACCAGCTTATCTGATCCTTTGTTGGCCCAAGGAGGGAATTCTCCTCAACTCATCCCGTATCTGCAGAAGAGGTAGGCAGAAGTCTGGGTGAGGCTCTGTGAAGCAGAGAAAAGAGCAGCGCTCAAGAGCAGATAGCCAGCATGCCAGGGCCATTAATGCTCTGTTTATATGAGTGCGGTACCGTCTAGAGCAATGGCTCCCAAAGTGGTCTATATGGACCCCCAAGGGTCGATTTCAACTTGCAGGGGGTCCATGTCAGCGATAAAAAAAATTGGGGGTGCACGAGATGTAAAGGGGGGGTCCATGTAAGAGGACTCCCCATTTAGGCAGATCATCATCAACGTTTAGGCGTTCCGCAAATGTCTTATTACACCTAACACAGATTGTGTGTACATAATACTTATAATAGACATAGAAATTACTTATATATTAATTATATTTCATAAAATTGTTTAAGTACCTGTCGTATAAAGACCATACGACCAAGTGGTAAAATTTAATATACCTCCTTATGACAGGCGACAAAACTAGCAGAGGAAAGGAGGCGTCATATACAAAGGAAACATGCGAGAAGCATATCATTCCAAGGTTCTCCAGCGATATTGAGATGGCTGAAAATCACCAAATTAAAAACAAGGAGGTTAAAAAGGGTCAACTCCTTTTTAAAAGCATAAATATAAAAATTGATAGAATAAATAATGTATGGGTTCAACAATTCTTTTAAACCTTTTTCCAATTCAAAGGGACGGAGCAGTGAAGCGACTCCCGAGTACGTCAGTACCTATCTGCTTTGTGGTGTGCTACGTTCATGTGCAAATTTTTGCAAGTTTTTATACCAGCAGCAACGCATCGCACGCGTACGTGCAGTGAATAACACTTGTCCAGACTTGTACCAAAGCTTTGCACAGACTTGTTTGATTCATCAATTATAAATAAGAGTGTTAGAGACAAACACTGTTCATTTCTTTTCTGAGTTTTGAGAAGAAAAGTGGTTTGAAAGTACGTTCAAAAATATAAATAGGTACAAGTCAAAGTGAATCAAAATCATCTTCTTTAGGAGTGCCTAAGAAAAGTAAGTACAAAATTTTATACATATTTTTGTAGTTGCTCCGATTGTGTAGAGCCGTAGATGCTGATCATGACTTTAGGTAAAGTTGATTTTTCCTAAATTCCTAAAAAATATTTTTAAAATATTTGTGTGCTGTCTGGGCAGGAATCAATTTTGAATTGCTCTGTCTTATCATATTTAAATAGCTTCATTTTTGTCGATAGATAACTTCTACCCAACATGGCCCAGGCTAAAAAGAAATGTAAGCAATATAGCGTTGATTATTTGAAGTTCAGCTTCATTCCATCCCTGTTGGACAAACATCTGCTCATGTGCCTTTTGTGCAACAGAGTTTTAAGCAATGATGCTATGAAACCATCCAAGCTGGAGGATCATCAGAGAAGGTTTCATCCTGATAAAACAAGTAAAGATTTGACATAGTTTAAAACATTGAAAGAAAAACTTCAGAAGAGAACCACTCTATTTGCCTGACTATTCAGTCCTTACTCTCTTCCTGCTCTATCATTTATTGTAATTTTTCTTTTCTTCTTCTATAATTGTCATTGATTTTGTTTTTGTAAACCACCCCGATGTTATGGGGGGCGGTATAACAAGTGTGAAATAAACAATAAACAATAAAACAATAAACGGTGGACAGTATGTTCGCTTCAACGTCAAAAAGAGACAATGATGGTTTGCAGGCATCTTACAATATCTCACTACTCATAGCAAAATCAGGAAAGTCTCATACTATCGGGGAACAGCTGATTTTGCCAGCCGTTAAAGAGGTTTTAAAAACTGTTCTACACAAGCCTGCATACGATATACTCAAAAGAATTCCTTTGAGCAACAACACAGTTCAAAGACATATTAATGAAATGAGTCATGATGTTGAAAGCTTCTTGTGTAAAATCTGCAAATGAACCATTTCTCTATTCAACTGGATGAGTCAACGTTACCTGGTAATGAAGCACTATTATTGGCATATGTTTGTTTTGTTATGGACCAAGAAATCCAAGAAGAACTGCTCTTTGCGAGAACTTTGACAACAGACACTAAAGGTGAATCAATATTGAATGTTTTCGAAGCATAGAAACATGATGACAGAAAAAGACCACATGGCCTATTGTGACGCTCGCGCCCCTACCAGGCGGCCGCCTAGTAGGGACGTGTGATCACCTCTTCTATTTCCTAGGGTTGTAGTTGTGCAAGGAATGACGAGGCCGAGTGGTTTCTAAAGCACACAGGAATTTATTCAGCTTCCTTTCAGGTAAGTGGATACAATTTCTCTCAAACACATGTACTCTCCAGACAAAAGAAAATAATGGATACTTCTCCAGCAACAAATGTCCAAAGTAAAACAACAGTGAATTCAAATATCAAGTGTTTCTGGCTCGCACTAATTTGCCTTAGTGCAGGCATCGCATTCCATCTCTGATACATTTGAATTTACCTCAGCCTCCTTGGCTTCAATGTCCATACTCTCCACTGAGCTGTAGCAGGGTTCTGCTAGGTACCGCTCAGGAACTTTCCGCTTTAGACTTTTTAACAGGTTAAACAGCCTCTCCCACTTTCTTGCCTTCCCTGCTCTAGGCAGGTCTCCTATGGGTTGCTCTTGCTTAACCTTCCTGGTACAACATTTCTTTTTGTGCTGTGTTATCTGTGGTATAACAGTTTCATCAGAGTCAGAAGAATAAACATACTTAGAAGGCCTTGCTGCCTCCCTTCTCCTACCTTGGGCTTCTTGTACAATATTCTCCTGGTTAGAGCTTTGTCCAGTCAGGACTCCCTCTGCCTCAGCGTAGGGCAGAGACCTGTGGTAACACTTTCCCACTCTCTTGCTAGGGTAGGTGGTTCTCTTCTCCCCCTGGAACCTTCCCTATATCCTTGGTGGCTACTGCGCTGGGTAAGCTGGCTTCCTTTGTACCTTCTCTGGCTGTCTTTACAGTGGTTCTTTTTCCTGCTGCTCCCTTTGGCTACAGGGCTGTTCCCTCTGTACCTTCTGGAACCAGGACTGGAACCTGAGCTGCAACTCCCCCTTAGGCCCAGACTGCAACTCCGACAACAACTGCCACTGCAACTGGAACTGGAACTGTATCTCCAATCATGCTTCTCACCATGCTTCCAACCAGCACTTGAATCAACTCCTGAATCAGCTCTCCAACCAGCACTTGTACCAGGCCTTGAACCAGGCCTCCCACCAGCACTTGCACCAGGCCTCCAACCAGCACTTGCACCAGGCCTCCAACCGTGTCCTGAATCAGCCCTTGAACCAGGCCTCCAACTCCCTCCCTCTCTAGTGTTTGTTTGCTCCCTTTCAAACACTGAGCAGGGCAACTCCCTTCCTGGCTCCGCCCCTCTGTACCTCCCACTCCTGTCTGTGGCTGACCTGGAGTATGGGCGTGACTTCCAGCTAGGTCTGCCCTCTAGGTTTCTCTCCAGATTCCTGCTGTGGACTATGTGATCCTGTGTGCCCATCCCCCGCAAAGAGGAAAAATTCTTCCTTTTTTCACTTTTTCCTGGCTGGGCTGCACTCTCCTTATCACACTATCTAGTCTGTCCTTCCATAACAACAACTACAACAGTCCACTTTTTACCTTTAGAGATCCTCTCTGTTGGTCCCATGCTTTTTTGAATTCAGTTACTGTCCTCATCTCTACCACCTCCACTGGGAGACTATTCCATGGATCCACTACTCTTTCCGTAAAGAAATATTTCCGCATATCACTCCTGAATCTATCTCCCTTCAACCTCATCCCATGTCCTCTTGTAGCAGAACTTGCTTTCAATTGAAAGAGGCTCTCTCCCTGAACATTTATCCCACGGAGGTATTTAAACATCTCAATCATATCACCTCTATCCCGCCTTTCCTCTAAGGTGTACATATTAAGATCCTTAAGTCTGTCCTCATATGCTTTATAATGAAGCCCATTAATCATTTTAGTAGCAACCCTCTGCACCGACTCCATCCTGTTCACATCCTTTTGAAGGTGCGGTCTCCAGAATTGCACACCATACTCCAAATGAGGTCGCACCAAAGACTTATACAGAGGCATTATCACCTCCTTTTTTCTGCTAGCCATTCCTCTCCGTATGCACCCAAGCATCCTTCTAGCTTTTGCCGTCGCCTTTTCTACCTGTTTAGCTACTTTAAGATCATCAGACACAACCACGCCTAGGTCCCGCTCTTCTTTAGTGGACAAAAGTACTTCACCTCCTATACTATATTGCTCCCTTGGATTGCTGCAGCCCAAATGCATGACCTTACAATTTTTAACATTAAATCCCAGCTGCCAAATTCTAGACCATTCTTCAAGCTTAGCTAGATCCCTCCTCATGTTATCTACACCTTCCTGGGTGTCTACTCTATTGCAGATTTTGATATCATCCGCAAAGAGGCAAACCTTACCCGACAGCCCCTCCGCTATATCACTAACAAAGATGTTAAAAAGAATCGGACCAAGGACAGATCCCTGGGGCACACCACTGGTAACATCCTTCTCCTCAGAGTGAGCTCCATTTACTTGTACTCTTTGTCACCTCCCACCCAACCAATTTCTAACCCAAGCAGTAACTTTAGGGTCCATCCCTAGGGTGCTCAGTTTGTTTATAAGTCGCCTGTGAGGAACAGTGTCAAAGGCTTTACGGAAATCTAAATACACCACATCTAGAGCTCTCCCTCGGTCCAACTCCCTGGGTCACCCAGTCAAAGAAATTAATCAGATTGGTCTGACAAGACCTGCCTCTGGTGAATCCATGCTGCCTCGGATCCTGTAATCTGCTGGACTCCAGAAACCTCACTATTTTCTCTTTCAGCAGCTTCAGTCAAACGCGCCGGCTTTCAGAGCGTGAAAGGACTAGTTTTCCTTTCGCGGCTCTGTTAAGCCCGCGGGGGCTTAACAGAGCAGCGAGGGAGAAACTCTCCTCTCGCGCTCTGAAAGCCGGCGTGTTTGACTGAAGCTGCGAAGACAGAGGTGATAAAGGGGAGGGCAGGCTCTGCTGGGCAGGGGAGGGCCCCGCGGCACACTCGATTCTGCCGCGGCGGCCCCGGCAGCCGGAGAAGACAGCTTTTTTTTTCTTTTTAAAATTTTACTTTAGGATCAGAATGTTTTTTGCGCGGGGCCCCCTGAAACGCGGGGCCCTGTGCAAAAAACATTCTCGCTCAATGGACGGGCCGGCCCTGCTTGACAGACCATGCAGAAGTGATCCAGACTGAGGAGGGGTTTTAGTCTTTGTATAATAGCGAGCTTTTGGAATGCATTCCTGCAGGTTCTGTTGATGTGGGCTTGTAAGTTTAGAAAGCAATCAAGGGTGATACCAAGGTAGCATACTTCCTCTTTTACTGGGATTAGAGTGTCCGTGATGGAGACTGATGATGGGGGGTAACAGCAGAGTCCCGTTTTATGAATAGCGCCTCCGATTTTTTGAAGTTGACTTGGAGGTTGTTGGAAGCCAGCCAGTTGTTCATCTCCTGTAGGCATTTAGTGATAGCTGAATAGTCTGGCATGTCGAGATGGATAGGGGAATAGACCATGATGTCATCTGCATAAATGACAAAGTTAATTTTGTACTGCTTGAAGATGCTGCAAATTGGTTGTTAAGTAGGAAGGGCAGGCAGAGAAGACCCTTGCAGGACTCCCTGTGTTATGTTGAACGGAGTGGAGGTGTTTGAAGCAACTTTGACCTTTTGTTGTCTGTCAGTGAGGTAGGATTGGAAACAGTTGAATGTTGTGCTGTGAAGTCCAATGTTAGTCGGTTTAAGAATGTGCTGTATGATACAATCTGGAAGGCCAAGGAGATGTCAACAAAGACGAGTAGGAATCCAGTTTTTATGTTGTTGATTCCTCTTAGGAGTATGTTGAACAGATGTATGAGGAGGGTCTCAGCACTATGATTAGGATGAAATTCATGTTGGTGTGGATCCAGAGAAGCATACAGGTCAATATGTTCTTGCAGTTGTCTCTGCACCACCTTTTCAATTGGCAGGCTAGAAATAGGGCGGTAAGCTGCAGGAACAGAGCTGTTGTTGAATTGGTTTTTTTTGGATGTTTGAGAGCAGGGGGCATGTATCCTTGAGATAGTGATGAGCTTATGGTGTTGTGGATACAGTTGGCAACCTTGTCCTTGACTGATTAGATCCACATGACCGGGCAGGGGTCAGAGGGTGCTGTACTGGTGTTTAAGGCAGCGATGGTGTGAAATATTTGCTCCGTAGTTCAGTATTATTTGTGTTAGACCTTGGGTTCTGCAGTTGAGGTGGTGGCAGGGGCGGCTCAAGGCAATCTGCTGCCTGAAATGAAGTATGAAATGGCGCCCCCCCCCCCCACCCTAGAGGGGGCGGGGCTTTTTCAGAAATCCAATCAGAGACTGAACCAAACCAAAAAGCTGATTAGATTATATGGAGGAAATGTAAGATGTTTGCACACAGGGTCTTATCAAGTTGCAATCACACCCTGTGCAACTTGCAGCTCGGGTGCATGCCCCCCTCCCCCCATACCTCCATCCAGTGCTGCCTGCTCTTTCCCTGCTGCTGTTGCCCTGTTTTTTTTCATGGCGGCGCCGGCAGCAGGAAAAGAGCAGGCAGCACTGGACAGAGGTATGGAGAGGAGGAGGGGGTCATGCACCCAATCTGAAAGACACCGGCACTTTAAGCAGATCTGTCCCTCCCTACTCTGACATCGCATCAGAGGAGAGAGGGACCAGACCTGCTTAAAAGTGCTGTGAAAAGGCTTGGGGAGCGCATTTCGGCTGCCTGCTATTGTCTTGCCAATGGTGACAGGGCAACAGCAGACAGCCAAAATGTGGCCCCCAAGCCTTTCCGCCCTGTGATGCTGCACCGCTTACACAGGTCTAGGTACGGTCCTGTTTGCACATCAAGGAACTAAGAGACAGCAAGCACCAACAGCACATTTATAAAACTAAATTATAACTCATTTTTATTTTGTTGCTATAAACTGCGTTATGGTTCTTGCTTTTTCTTTTTCAACATATATTTTGCATTCACAGTAGGTGCAGAGCAGAACCAGGACCCACAGAACTCAATGTTAAAAAAAAAAAAATCTGATTCTGATCATCTCACTGACAACAACAACAACAACCACTATTCTCCAGTACCAGGCATACTGTGACTAATACAAAACCCTACAACAAAGAGCAAGCCTACCATACCATAACAGCACAAACTTCCAAAACTCACATAAGGAGCTCATCCAAAAAAAGCGTCACTGTAAATACTACAGTGGGCCCTGGAACATCCATGCACCTATATGAATAGCTGAAATTACTACAGTACAGTATAGACCTTTATGTACAAACTCCATGTTAACAGAACATCTGACCTCAGTCACACACTCACAACATCGACCCTCAACAAGTACAGAAGAAGTAACCACAATCTAAAGTAAAAATAATATGTAGACAAAATTTAAATTGAAACCTGAAGAAGCCAGAGTCCACATGCAGTGCAACATCAGATAAATAAGAGATGCAGTTATCCAATACTGTGTAAAATATAAAAATAGCACAAAGTCCAATCACTAAAATTAAATAAAATTATTTTTTCTACCTTTGTTGTCTGACCATTTTATTCTATGATCATGCTGGTCCCGATCTGAGGCTTCTGCTTTCCTGTCTTCTCTTATCTCTCTTTCTGTGGTCTATGGTCCATCTGCCATTTCTTATCTCTTCTTTTGTTTTCTTCACTTCCTTCCATCAGCCCATTTCCAGTTCCAGTAACCCTCCCCAGTATCAGCCACCTTTCCAGTCCTCCCCTCCCAGTTCCTTCCAATGTCAACTGCCTTGCAGTCTCATGACTGCCACTAGTGTCCATTCCCTTCCAGTCCCCCTCCTTCCCCACTGTCCAGCCCCTTCTATTCCAAATACCATCCCAGATATTAGCTCACGTCCACTCTCAGTGCCACCCCCCCAGTCAGCTCCCTTCCAGTCGCCCTACTCTCTGTCCATCCCCCTTCCAGTGCCATTTGCATGTCAGCTCCCTTCCAGCCTCCTCCCCATTACCCAACCACCTACCACTCCCATCCCCAATTGTCAGCTCCCTTCCAGTCCTCCTTCAGTGCATCCCAGGTGTCAGCTCCTTTCCAGCCCCCTCCTTCCCCAGTGTCAGCTCCTTTCCAGCCCCCTCCTTCCCCAGTGTCAGCTCCCTTCCTGCCCCCTCCTTCCCCTGGCAGACCCTCTCATTATCCACTCCCTTCCAGTCCAATTCTACCATCCTCTGGCATCAGCCCATTTGTAGCCCTAGCCCCTAGTTTTCTTCCAGGGCCAGCAGCACTCTCCTTTCCTCACCCATTAGCCCATTTCCAGTCCCAGCCCATTTCCAGTCCTATCCCCCCTAATCAGCCCATTTCTAGGCCTAACCCCACCAATCAGCCCATTACCAGTCCTAGCTCCCCCTCCCGATCAGCCCATTTCCAGTTCTAACCCCCCATCAGCCCATTTCCAGTCCTAGCCACCCACGATAGCCCATTACCAGCCCTAGCCCCCCTCCCGATCAGCCCATTTCCAGTTCTACCCCCCATCAGCCCATTTCCAGTCCTAGCCACCCCCGATAGCCCATTACCAACCCTAGCCCCCTCCCAATCAGCCCATTTCCAGTTCTAACCCCCCATAGCCCATTACCAGTTCTAACCTCCCCATCAGCCCATTTCCAGTCCTAGCCACCCCATCAGCCCACTTCCAGTCCTAATCCCCCATCAGCCCATTTCCAGTCCTAGCCCCCCCCATAGCCCATTACCAGTCCTAACCCACCCATAAGCCCATTTCCAGTCCTAGCCCCCCATAGCCCATTACCAATCCTAACCCCATCAGCCCACTTCCAATCCTAATCCCCTATCAGCCCATTTTCAGTCCTAGCCCCCCCATAGCCCATTATCAGTCCTAACCCCATCAGCCCACTTCCAATCCTAATCCCCCATCAGCCCATTTCCAGTCCTAGCCCCCCCATAGCCCATTACCAGTCCTACCCCCCATCAGCCCAATTCCAGTCCCAACCCCCCCATCAGCTAACTTCCATAATAACATAAGAACATAATATATGCCAAACTGGGTCCGACCAAGGTCCATCAAGCCCAGTATTCTGTTTCCAACAGTGGCCAGTCCTAACTCCCCTCCAGCCCATTACCAGTCCTACCCCTCCATCAGCCCACATCCAGTCCTAACCCCCCCATCAGTACACTTACAGTCCTAACCCCCCCCCATAGCCCATTGCCAGTCCTAAACCCCCCCCCCCCCATGATCAACCCAGTTGAAGAAACTGGCTGTTGAAGTTGAAGCCGCTGCCACTGCCACCGCAGCAGCGGCAGAAGAAAGTGCCCTGCGGCCGCCCCGGCAGAGCCCTCTTCTCTCCCTCGGTGCCTCCGCCAGCTTTACAGAGCCGCGAAGGGAAGAATTTCCCTTTCTCACGGCTCTGCTAAGCTCGCGGGTGCTTTCCCATCAGCGCCCGCGGGCTTAACAGAGCCACGAGAAAGGGAAACTCTTCCCTTCACAGCTCAAGCCGGAGCTGTGGGAGAGAAGAGGGCTCTGCCAGGGCGGCCGCAGGGCACTTTCTTCTGCCGCTGCAGCGGCAGTAGCGGCAACGGCTCTTCCGATCATTTTTTTTTTTAAATTTGAAGGCCGAGTGAGGCGGGCTTTTTGGTGGCAAATTTTCCGCCCCAAAAAAGTTGCTGCCTGAGGCCCCCGCCTCACTCGGCCTCATTATAGAGCCGGCCCTGGATGGTGGAGGTGTTTAGCAGTAAAGTTCTTACAGGTGGTTTGTTTTTGTTGATGAGGAAATCTGCAAAGATTTGGGGATGGATAGTGTCTTCTTTGTGGGATGGATTCTTCGTGAGGGTGAGGATAATTTCAAATAGCTTTCGAGTTTGTTGCTGACTTTTAAAATAAGGTTGGTGTGGTATTCTTGATTTTGCTGGTTTATCAGATCATTGTAGTCTCTTTGCATTTTCTGGTATTCAAGAAGGGTGACTTGTGACCAGTCGTGTTTCCATTTATGCTCTAGCTGGCTGTTTTTATTTCTTTTCTCTTATTGCATCAGAGTACCACAGGCCAGATTCGGATCTTTCTTCTCTATTTCCAAGATTTGGGTGCTAAGGAGGCTTCGTTGCTGCATTGATGGTGGAGTTTCAGGTTTTAATTGCCTCATCTGAATCTGCAAAGACCTGGGTGAGGCTGGGAAGGATATCTTTGAGGAATTAGTCTTGGTTATATCCTTTAAATCTTCTTTCAGAGTGGGGTATTCTCTGTGATTTTCCTTGTTGGGGGAGGTGAATCTTTTTTTTTTTTTTTTTTTTGAAAACGTTTATTTTCATTTTACAACAAACAAAGTAACAACACATCAAAAGAAACAAATACACACATACAATAAAGAAAGCAACCCCAAGTACCCCCCACCCCAATGCTTCTTCTCTAAGCTGATTAGAATCATCATATGAGCGCCTACATACAACAATTATTGTACATCAAACAAACAGAAGGAGAATCTATGATACCGAATGAGCATGTGACAAAGATTAATACAGAATCAAACAGTCAACGAAGAGCATCGAAATTTTGAACATAATCGTTGAGCGTCTTCTAGCTAGACCAATAGTGAATAGTTTGAACGGAAGAGGCAGACATATTGGGTATTTGCGCACATTTACAATAAAGACAGATATGTTTCCCAATATTTCGTGATCGAGGAAATAGGGGACAGCAATACCCAGCATAAAGACTAAAAGGAGTAAGCCAATCTAGGAAGAGAGGGGATCCCCGCAGCTAAGCGGAACCCCACAAACTTCCCAAAGAGGGGATCCGAAACATACAAAACAGAATGAAGACGACCTCAGACCTGACTCCAGTAATACTGTAATGCGGGACAATCATACGTAACAGGAATGTAGTAGACCAAAGGCCACATAGCATGTCCCGCATCAAGCGCACTGGATGGCATTCCAATTGGCTAGCCTATCAGGAGTAGTTGTCTACATGAGATAGCAGTACTGAGGAGATAGGAAAAATCTGATCTAGAATGTGAGTGATGGGGGGGGCTGAGAAAAGGTGAACTCTAAGTCTGAGGGGTGAAGCAACTTCCATATAGCAATTCACGCAAAATCTGTCATCAGGGCTGGCAGGGTGTGGAGACTCTTGGGCGGACCACTCGTTCTAGGCGGCAGACTATCTATCAAAGGAACAAATACTTGGTAGAAGTCACCGCCGAGTAACAATAACAGGGTCATCCACATTCGGAGCATAAATACCGGTACACGCAGATGCACTATCTCTAACCTTAAAGTATACACAGGCCCAGCTACCCTCCCCATCAGAGCTAGTATCCATTACAGTGATTGGCAAAATTTCTCAACTAAGATGGCTACCTCACCACGCTCAGAAACGGCGGGAGAATAGGCAGCCACCATATAAGGTTTGGCAGCAAGTTTCAGTGGTTCGACAGAAGTGAAATAGATTTCCTGAAGAAACACTAAATCTGTATGATCATGATTAAAATAACTAAGAATGATCATTCTATTGATTGGACTATTGATGCCTCTTACGTTCAATACTAAGAGCATACATAAGGCCATACAACAAAGTCAAACAGTCTGAGAAAGGAACATGATGGCGCATCGAGTTGCGCAATGTCCCTCATATCAACTATAAATGACTGTACACACGATATGATAGAAAATAAGCTAATGAAAATCATGAAGCGCCCTATATAACAGTAGAAGCACCGAAGTGCCTTAGAGAAGAAGCATAACCCCAGAAATTACAGGCGACCTGATGTCTGCGGGGTGAAACCCCAGAGAAGGCCTAAATTGAAACATATAACCGGTATATCTGTGCGTGCTCCGAATCCGACCGAGGTGCACATCATGGAGGAAAAGGAGACCAAGAGAGGTAGATATAAAAGAAAGGAAGGTCCAGGCAGTCTCTATTCCAGGCAATAATCACCGCGCCGGGCCATTCAAAATGGCGGGCGGTCCCAGCGGAGACCCTCCGAATTGTTGACTTAGCGCATCAGGTCTGCCTCTTTGGAATCTAAAAATGTTGCTAGCAGAGCAGGATCTTCGAAGGTTCTAGTTTGGTTATGAAGAGTCACTCTGAGCTTCGCTGGATATAAGAGGCCAAAGCGAGCCTGTAGCTGTTGAAGTCTAGGACGAAAAGCAAGAAGTCCCTTCCGCCGGTCAGCTGTGGGCTTTGCCAAGTCGGGGAAGAAAGAGACTTTATGATCGTCAAACTGCAGATGTGGCATCACCCGGGCGGCTTTGAGAATTTGCTCAACTTGCTGATACCTCAGTAAACGGAATATAATAGGCCGGGGGGTCGTCCGATTGAGTGCGATGTTGGTAGGAGCACGATATGCTCGGTCAATTTCCAGATCTCTGCAAAAGGTAATCTTCAGCAAGGAAGGGAGAGTTTTGACCAGGAATTCTCTGATATCTCCTGCTTCCGCCCCTTCTGGAACTCCTATGAGCCTGACATTGTTGCGACGAGCACGATTATTGCAATCCTCTAACTCTTTTTGAAGATTCTGTATATGACGTTCAGCCTGGTCCAGGTTCACCAAACGCACCGCGTGCGAATCGAGGACCCCCGCCATGTTGTCCAGCCGCAGTGAAAGACCTTCAAGCCGGTCCTGAAGCATACCGAAGTCTTCTCGCATGGCTCGGAGCGCCTCTCCGTTGGACTGTACCAGTTCCTTCACACCACGTATTTCCTCCAAGATCTCCTGTTGCAGTTCAGGGCTCACCCGAGGTGGAACCATCTTAGGCGGGGAAGACAACTCTGTTTTGGAGCGTTTTCCATGTGAAGAAGAGGGAGACCCGAAGTCCAAGCGCACTGGTTTGTGGGTCGCCATTCCCCCCAAGGCACCCCGGTAAGTTCGGTATAAAATATTAAGTTTATGCAGATGTTTAGTCAGGATTCTAAGTAGGCCCCTCGGGAGCTTCAGCGCGAAGCGTCTACCCCGCTGGACATCAGGCTCCGCCCCCCCCGGGGGAGGTGAATCTTGAAGTGTATAGCATGGTGATCTGACCAGGGTATTGGTAGGGCAAGAGGGGTCATTATGCGATCCTGTGAGTGAAGGTTCTTTGGGACAAAGATGAGGTCCAGAGTAGAGCCTGAACGGTGAGAGGATACTATGTGGATTTGGCAGAAGTTACGTGATTCCATTGCCTTGTGAAAGTAGCTTCTTCTCTGCTAGGTTTGAAGCTCAAGTTTAGGTTGCCTAGTAGTATAAGCGACTTATGAGGAGAGCTGGCCAAACATATGACTTTGAGGATGTTGGATGTCTCATCAACGGGAGCGTTTGGGGGTCTGTAGGTAAGACAAATGGCTAGATGTCTGTTTTCTATCATGATTAATTCACAGTATTTGTAGCTTACAGATCAGGATATTTTAAATTTAAATTTAAGGTACATTTGCACCTCTCTTGTGGGTGAGTGGGCAATTGAAGGCAGTATGGGATCATGGAGTGATCTCAGATAGAATGACCTGGTCAGTGCTTTTTAGCCAGGATTCGGAGATGCAAAGGATGTCAGTTTGGGTGATATTGAATATTTATTTATTTATTTATTTTATTTATTTAAACGGACTTGGTATACCGCTTTATCATGAAATCAAAGCGGTTGGCACAGCAAACAATCAATGAAAGGTGAGTTGTCATTAGCATGCAGTGGAAGAATTGACACAGTGTGCTGAGTGAGTGAGTGTGGTCGATTTTGATGTGAGCTATATACATTGTGCGCTTAAGATACATATTTACAGATACATATTTACAGGGATGGCTTCGTTATCTTAATGTTTGGTTAAGAGTCATTCTGTGAGGTCCTTGAAATGGTCTATGAATAGTTCAGTTTTAAGCAGCTTTCTGAATTCTTTGATGTTGTTTGTTGCTCTGAGGTGGTCAGGGAGAGAGTTCCATATGGCGGGGGCTGCTAGGGTGAAAGCTCGTTTTGATGTGGTTTGGTTTGTTCTGGTGAAGTCCTTTGGGGTTCTGATGTTGTTCGATGTTCCCTTTCTCCTTGGTCTTTTGCTGTTGTCAGTTGTTATGAGTTGTTGTAGGCTGTCTGCAGATAGGTTGTTTATTATTTTGAATGTGGTTAGGAGAACTTTGTAGCGGACTCGTGAACTGATTGGGAGCCAGTGAAGGTGGTATAGTATGGGGGTGATGTGTTCGTAGGTTGTACTGCCTGTTATGAGTCTTGCGGCTGTGTTTTGTGCTAGTTGAAGTGGTTGGGTTGATTTTTTTGGGAGTCCTAGGTAGATGTGGTTGCAATAGTCTAGTGTGGGTGTGATGATGGCTTGGTATACTGTTCGAAAATGCTTGGGAGCAAGGATGGGTTTGAGTCGTCTGATTGTTCTCATCTTGATGTAGGCGCTCCTGGTGGTCTTCGCAATGTGGGATTGTAGGTTGAGCTCCCTGTCAAGTGTTATTCCCAGGTATTTTATTTCTTGTCTTATTGGTATGGTGGCATTGTTCAGGTTGATGGAGGGCATGGGTGTGAAAGTTTGGTCTCTTGTTATGATCAGTGCTTCGGTTTTGTTATAGTTTATTGCTAGGTTGTTTTCTTGCAGCCAGGTTGACATTTCTTTGAAGCAGTTGGCTATGTTGGTGTAGTCCGGTTTGGTTAGGTTGATTGGTGTGAATATCATTATATCGTCTGCGTATATGGTGTATTGTATATTGAAGTTCCTGATGATTGTGCTGATGGGTTGTATGTAAAGGTTGAAAAGCAGGGCGGAGAGTGATGATCCTTGTGGGACTCCCTGTGTGACGCTGATGGGTTGAGAGGTCTTTGATCCGCATCTGACCTGAAGCTGTCTGTTCTCCAGGTAGGATGTAAACCATCTCAGGGTGGTGTCGTGTAGGCCGACCTCTTCAAGTCTTGTTAGTAGCGTTGAGTGGCATACGGTGTCGAATGCTGAGGAGATGTCCAGAAATATCATGAGTACACCCATTCTGGTGTTGTCGATCGTTCTTAACAGACTGTCGAATAGTTGTGTCAGTAGGGTTTCAACCCCGTGATTGGATCTGAATCCGTGTTGGTTTAAGTCGAGGGGGTGGTGTATGTCGAGATGTTGTTGTAGTTGGTGCTGGACTACTTTCTCTATGATTTTAGCCAGGAAAGGGATGCTTGAGATGGGTCTGTAGGCTGCAGGGTCTGTTTTCGGTAGGGTGGTTTTCTTTGGGATCGGACGTACTGTAGCTAGTTTTAGTGCATTTGGCATTATTCCTTCTGTGAGGGAGTTTTGTATGATCTTCCTTATTGTTTGGGTCAGTTCTTCCTTTGATGCTTTGATCCATGATACTAGGCAGGGGTCGGTGGGGGCGGTGCTAGTGTTGAGGTCAGTGATGATCTTCGATAGCTGCTCCTTAGAAGGGATGTTGAAGGAGCCCCAGCTCTGTTCTATTGAGGAGGCCACGTTTATAATGGTCTTGTTGCTGCTTTTGGGTGGTGCGGTGAATTTGTTGGTAAGGTGGTCTGCGTAGGTCTGTGGATCTATTTGTTGTTCATTTCTGTTAAGGGGTTCCTTGGTGAGTTTTTTTACTACCTCGTAGAGTTTATGGGGTTTGTTGGTGGATTTTAGGATGAGGTTTGTGTGGTATTGTTTTTTCTGGTTGTTGATGAGGTTGTTGTAGTCGTTTTGTTTTGCCTGGAATTGCTTTTGAAGGGGGGTTGATTTGTTGTGTCTCCATCGTCGTTCCAGTCGTCTCAGTTCTCTTTTTGCTGTGCGTATTTCGTTGGAGTACCATGGTGTATAGCTGGGTTTTGTGGCTCCTGCCTGATATATTTTGTGTTGGGGAGGTTTGGCAGCTGATGATATGACGTCATTCCATTCGAAGATTTGCTCTTCTATGTCTGTCGTCTTGGAGGTGAGGAGGGGTAGTGTGTCTTTTGTGAATTGGTCCTTGTTGAAGGATTTGAATCTTCTGGTTGGTGGTGGGTTCTCGTTGGGTTCCCTTGTGGTTTTTACTTGTAGTTGAATCCGTATTAGGTAGTGGTCTGACCAGGGTACTGGTGTGATGTGGGGTCCTGTGATGATGTTTTTGTCCTTTAGGTTGTTTGGGGTGAAGATGAGGTTGGGGGAGTGCCTGAGCCTGTGTGTTGGTGCGTTGATCATTTGGGTGAATTGGAGGGAGTCCATGGCTTTCAGGGAGGCTACCACTTCACCTCTGCTGGTAGATCTTAGGTTGAAGTCTCCGAGTACTAAGAGTTGTTTGTGAAGGTTGTTGACTGAACATATTGCCTCTAGGATTGCTGATGTTTCTTCTGCAGGGGAGTTTGGTGCTCCGTAGGAGAGGCATATGGCTAGGTCTGCATTTTCAATGATGATTGTATTGCAATGGGTTGTGTTCTTTGTGAGTTTGGTTTTCAGCTTTAGGCTGGTCTTTGCGATGATCAGGGCTCCACCTCCTCTTCTTTGAGTGCGAGTGCAGTTGAAAGCTGTGTGTGTGTCGGGGACTAGTTGATTGAGTAGCACGTTGTTGGTTGGTGAGAGCCAGGTCTCTGTAATACATAGTATGTCCGGTTGCTGGTCTTTCAGGTGGTCTGTGATGGTGTTTATCTTATTTTGTATTGACCTTGCATTAATGAGTTCTATGGTGATGCATGTGGTTTGGTTTGTGCGAGTGAGAGCGTGATTGGAGGTGTTGCTTTTGCTCTTTGCCTTTTTGTTGTGTTTTGTGGATTTGTGTGTGTTGGGGTCTTGTTTGAGTTCCTGGTGGAGTATATATGTAATGATGGATTGGGGTAGGATCCAAAATGTTGGTGGGGGTTGCATGGTGTGTTTGTGGGTTGTGGGATGAGCTGTGTTGCCAGGAGTAGCAATGGTAGGTAAAGGGTTCCAACCATTTTGAGTTACCTTTTGTTGCCGTTAAAGTTGATTCGTTTTGCTGTTGGGATTTCTGAGTTTCTGGCCAGTGTATTCTTGTTGATGTGGGTTATCTGTGATTTTTTCGGAGTCTGCTTCTTTAAAGTAGTCTTCCTTTTTAATCCGTGCTCGCCTTTATGCCTCGCCTAAGGGCCACGCCAAAGGGCCCTCTGGCGAGGCCCTCAGGCGCGGGCCCGCCAGGTGCGGGCGTGCCCTGTTGGGAAGACGCTTTTATGGCCCCTGCTGTGCTGCTTGCGGTGCTCCCACTGCCCCGATTGGGCAGGAGCTTCTGAGCGGGAGGGCTTCCCGCTCAGGCGCTCTACCCCGATCGGGGGAGCTTCAGAGTGCTGCGGGCTGAAGAGTGGTGAAAGCGGCTCCCTTTTGTGTTGGGATGCCGCTTTTATGGCCCCTGCTGTGCTGCTTGTGGTGCTCCCATTGCCCCGATTGGGCAGGAGCTTCTGAGCTCTAGTCTATGATGGTGTTTGTCTTATATCTGATGGACCTAGCATTGATAAGCCCAATGTTAATCTGAATCTGATGCCATATGAGGGGCGAATATCAGGTCTAGTTTGTTTCCTTTCACGTGTGTAGGCGCATTTACTAATTGTTTGTATCCCAATTCTTCTAATGCTTCAAGGAAGGCGGTCACATGAGATTCCTGTAGGGTAGGTAAATTGAAGTCACCCAAGAGCCAGTTTTGGGATCTTGATTTATTTGCGCTGCAAGCTATGTTAATTATTGACGAAAGATCATCTACTGAGGGTATTGGTGCTCTATATAATAAATTAATTGTGTGTTGATCATTCTCTATTGTGATTGTGTTAAGGTGGGTTGTGCTGGTGGAGTTATTCAGACGGAATTGTAATTCAGTCCTTGCGATGATGAGAGCTCCACCTCCTTTCTATTCAAGTGTTTGTGGATATCCCTTACCTTTTTCTTTTTTGATACAATTGGAGTGGTTTTTTTGGTTTTGGTCAGAGAGGATGGAACATAAGAACATAAGATATGTCATACTGGGTCAGACCAAGGTCCATCAAGCCCAGTATCCTGTTTCCAACAGTGGCCAATCTAGGTCACACGTACCTAGCAGTATGCCCAAAAGACACAGGTTCCACAATACTTGTATTGGGTCAATCATTGATATCCTGGGTCCCTTTTTAATAATGGTTTATGGACCTTTCCTCCAGGAACTTGTCCAAACCTTTTTTAAACCCAGCTACACTAACAGCTCTTACTACATCCTCTGGTAACAAATTCCAGAGTTTGATTACACGTTGAGTGAAAAAATATTTTTTCTTATTTGTCTTAAATAGTTTACCCTGTAGCTTCATTATATGTCCCCTAGTCTTTCTATATTCTGATAGCGTAAACAATCGATCTACGATTACCCGTTCCACTCCATTCATTAATTTATAGACCTCTATCATATCTCCCCTCAGCCGTCTCTTTTCCAGGTTGAAGAGCCCTAACCTTTGTAGCCTCTCTTCATAGGAGTAGCCTTCCATCCCCTTTACCATTTTGGTGGCTCTTCTCTGTGCCTTTTCTAATAATGCTATATCCTTTTTAAGATACGGCGACCAGAATTGCACACAATATTCAAGGTGCAGTTTGTAAACGGGGGTGCTGGTTGTGAAAGTCCACAATCTTGGCAAAGGCATTATTTTATATGACTTGCAAAGGATTGTGGGTGTTCTAGTTCATTCACACCAAAATCAGCCGTTCAACAAAATAATGAGTTGTAGTTGCTCGAGTGTAACCAGAAAAGAGATTTTATTTATGGGGATTATTCCCTCGCACAGATATGCTTGGTAACACCAATAGGATACTTTCTTCAGGAATTGTAATCAGGAAAAACAAAACTGTATAAGGCAACTGAAATACTTAAGCAATAAATCAATAAAGACCTTGAAGGAAACAGAAAAGGTCTTTCTGCCAGCCCCTGCTAATAACCTTCTTAGCAGTGCTTAAAAATGCAAAACAAACCTAAAAGGAAAAAAACTGTTCTTTATCCAAAAACAACTTTCTTCTATTCACACACAATAAAGAAGTTTTCCTTCCAGAGCTCACGTGCACTTGTGCCTGGTTTAATTACAGATAATTAACCAGCTGCAAACCCCTTGCTGATTCACTCTCTCTACGTGGCTCTAACTTACCCTAAAGCTTTCATTTAAAGAAACTTTTCTGGGTAGTTAAAAGAACACATTACAGATCCTTTTGGTGATTGTTGCTTTACTGAGGATTACTTTAAAACAGCAGCTTAGACAGAGAGCAATCCATGTATTCTACTTGCCCATTTGATATTTCCCCTTGCTCCTGAAATATCATGGAATTATTATCATGGTCTGGCTCAGAGGAATTCCTTAATTGATCACTCTCAGGATAGTATTTGTATCCCTGCTGTCTTCCTGGTGAAAAGCTAGGGCACAGATCAGAGTTCATACCTGAGATCACTTTGCTATTAGGTTTCCTCTCTGGGTATCCTGGCCAGTAGGTAGTCCAGCATCTATGCACAATTCTGTAGTCAAAATCCCTGGACTTTAGGTCTCTTTTATCATACCTCCTAGAATAGGTTTCCGAGCTCCTTCTTCCTGCAGCCATCTCCTTTTCAGGTGCTTTCTGGGGGTTCCTGGCTCTATCTCCAAGCCTCTGGTTTCTTCCAGTCCAATGGAGAATGCTTGCCTCTGGAATCACTCCCAACACACGTACTGCTGTGGGCTCCTTCCTTAGACCTCCTGGACGTCTTGCTGTTCTTCCTTCTGAGCTCTCTCTGCTGTTGCAGTCCTCTCTCTTCTTTCTCCTTCCCTCCTTTCTCCAGCTTCTTCTTCGGCTTCTCTCTCTGTCCTTTCCCTCTGTGTGTAGAATATCTTTTACTTTTAAAGTGCTTAGATGGACACTCCACCCTAGCGCAGTCCAGGTGTGCTGAATCAAGCCCTGCCCTAGGAGATGGGTGATTAGGGATTGGTGGTTTCTAATGTGGAGCCTTGCATCGTGTAACCATAGTGTGGGTTGTTCTTCCCTAGGTGCATAACCTTGCACTTGTCCACATTAAATTTCATCTGCCATTTTGATGCCCAGTCTTCCAATTTATCTAGATCCTCCTGCCGTTTTCCACAGTCATCTTGGGTTTTAACAACTTTAAACAGTTTTGTGTCATCTGCAAATTTGATAACCTCACTCATCATTCCCCTTTCCAGGTCATTTATGAATATGTCAAAAAGTAGTGGACCCAGTACAGATCCCTGGGGTACACCACTATTCACCTTTCTCCATTGGGAAAATTGGCCATTTAGCCCTACCCTCTGCTTTCTATCTTTTAACCAGTTCCCGATCCACAATAGTACACTGCATCCTATCCCATGACTCTTTAGTTTTGCCAAAAATCTATGATGAGGGACCTTGTCAAAGGCTTTCTGAAAGTCCAGATACACTATATCAACCAACTCACCTTTGTCTACCTGTTTATTCACACCTTCAAAAAAACAGAACAGATTAGTAAGACAAGATCTTCCTTGTCTAAAGCCATGTTGGCTGTCTCCCATTAGGTCATGACTATCTACATGCTGTGTAATTTTGTTCTTTATGATGGTTTCTACCATTTTCCCCGGTACTGACGTCAGGCTCACCAGTCTGTAATTTCCCAGATCACCCCTGGAACCCTTTTTAAAAATTGGCGTTACATTGGCGACCCTCCAATCTTCAGGTATTACAGATGATTTTAGTGAAAGTTCACAGATTAGCAGGTCTGCAATCTCATATTTCAGTTCTTTCACCACTCTTGGATGTATGTCATCTGGTCCAAGTGATTTGTTACTATTCAGTTTATCAAATAGTTGTAATACATCTTTCTGGTGTAGCGATATCTCTCTCAATTCCTCTGCAGTATGGAAGCAGCTGGTCAAAGCAAGCAACAGCAACACATTGTGTAAGTGCTAGATATGAGGGTAGTTTGGGGGCATAAGGTGGGGCATTGTCCCCCACATGATATGACTCTCACCAATTTGACAGCAGAGCCCCCATACACATGCTGCCACCACTGCTTTTCTTACATCAGCAGTAAAATCTCTAATATTTTAAAAAAGGCAGGGTCTCCTGCATTGAAAAATCTAGTGTGGTCCCACCTCTCTGGCGGGAACAGACTAGCCTTCCTTGCATGGCATCGTAAAAGTCTTTTTTTTTTTAAGTCAGAGGTCCATCGCCACCAGTGTAGATACCAAAAAAACAGCAGTGGTGACAGGGATAAAATGGTCGAAGGGAAATGCTGGGCAGATGTAAAATGTCCTGTAAATAGTTTCCCTAGTTCTCCCCCAAATTATTACCCTGTTCTTTGTAAGCGCACTGTATCTTTGATGCATTGTAGCAATTGTTCTGTTCATTTTGAACTGCACTGATTTTCAATAGCGTGGTATATAAGAAATGTAAATAAATAAATAAATAAAATAAATAAATAAGGGTGGGGGCAGAGGGCAGGTGCTGTACATGTGTTGGGATTGGTGGTCAGATGCTGGACAGAGAGTTGGGGATATAATGGGAAGTGGCAGATGGTTGATATGGTTGGGGTGGATGTTAAACATGGGCTGAGGGTCATAAAGGGATGGTGGCACATACTGGGCATAGGTTTGGTGTCATGGGGGATACAGGGCAGAGGCTGGACAACAGATATACATGGAGGGCAGATTCTGGACACAAAGCGGAGGCGTGGAGGGTAGATGCTGGACATGGGTTGAAAGAGAGGAGATACTAGACATGAGTTGGGGAGGGAGGGGGGAAACATAGAAATATGAAACATAGAAATATGATGACAGAAAAAGACCAAATGGCCTATCAAGTCTGTCCTTCCATTACAACAACAACTGCAACAGTCCCCTTTTTACCTTTAGAGATCCTCTGTGTTGGTCCCATGCTTTTTTGAATTCAGTTACTGTCCTCATCTCTACCACCTCCACTGGGAGACTATTCCATGGATCCACTACTCTTTCCGTGAAGAAATATTTACGCATATCACTCCTGAATCTATCTCCCTTCACCCTCATCCCATGTCCCCTCGTAGCAGAACTTGCTTTCAACTGAAAGAGGCTCTCTCCCTGAACATTTATGCCACGGAGGTATTTAAACATCTCTATCATATCACCTCTATCCCGCCTTTCCTCTAAGTTGTACATATTAAGATCCTTCAGTCTGTCCTCATATGCTTTATAATGAAGACCACTAATCATTTTAGTAGCCACCCTCTGCACCGACTCCATCCTGTTCACATCCTTTTGAAGGTGCGGTCTCCAGAATTGCACACTATACTCCAAATGAGGTCGCACCAAAGACTTATACAGAGGCATTATCACCTCCTTTTTTCTGCTAGTCATTCCTCTCCGTATGCACCCAAGCATCCTTCTAGCTTTTGCCATCACCTTTTCTACCTGTTTAGCTACTTTAAGATCATCAGACACAACCACGCCTAGGTCCCGCTCTTCTTTAGTGGACAAAAGTACTTCACCCCCTATACTATATTACTCCCTTGGACTGCTGCAGCCCAAATGGATGACCTTACATTTTTTAACATTAAATCCCATCTGCCAAATTCTAGACCATTCTTCAAGCTTAGCTAGATCCCTCCTCATGTTATCTACACCTTCCTGTGTGTCTACTTTATTACAGATTTTGGTATCATCCGCAAAGAGGCAAACCTTACCCGACAACCCTTCCGCTATTTCACTATCAAAGATGTTAAAAAGAATCGGACCAAGGCCAGATCTCTGGGGCACACCACTGGCAACATCCCTCTCCTCAGAATGAGCTCCATTTACCTGTACTCTTTGTCGCCTCCCTCCCAACCAATTTCTAACCCAATCAGTAACTTTAGGGTACATCCCTAGGGTGCTCAGTTTGTTTATAAGTCGCCTGTGAGGAACAGTGTCAAAGGCTTTACTGAAATCTAAATACACCACATCTAGGGCTCTCCCTCGGTCCAAATCCCTGGTCACCCAGTCAAAGAAATCAATCAGATTTGTCTGACAAGACCTGCCTCTGGTGAATCCATGCTGCCTCAGATCCTGTAATTCGCTGGACTCCAGAAACCTCACTATTTTCTCTTTCAGCAGCGTTTCCAATAATTTACTCACCACCGAAGTTAAACTAACCGGCCTGTAGTTTTCAACCACATCCTTACTTCCGCTTTTGTGTAATGGCACTACATGAGCCTCTCTCCAGTCCTTTGGCACCACTCCCGACTCCAACGAGGCATTGAAAAGGTCAGCCAGTGGAGCTGCTAGAACGTCCCCAAGTTCCCTCAGTATTCTAGGGTGTATCCAAACCGGTCCCATCGCTTTGTCTACCTTAAGTTGAGCTAGTTTCTCACGAACACAGTCTTCTGAAAATTGTTCAAGATGTCCCTTGCTGCTGTTCCTATTAGTGGGTGTTTTCTGAGGTCCTGCTCCTGGTTCTTCATCTGTGAACTCGGAACAAAAATATGTGTTAAGCAATTCTGCTTTATCCTTATCAGCTTCTACATATTCCTCCCCTGCACCCATGAGTCTGACAATACCACTTTTGCCCTTCCTCTTCTCACTTATATATCTGAAAAATGTCTTATCCCCCCATTTTATTGCATTGGCTATTTCCTCCTCCTTTAGAATCTTTGCCTTCCTGACTACTTTGCTAGCTTCTCTGTTTTTCCAAATACAGATGCCTGTCTTCCTCTCTCTGTGATCTCTTGTATTTCGTGAAGGCCTCCCTCTTTTTCTTCACTTTTTGAACTACTTCTTTCTAAAACCATAGTGGTCTGCTTTTCCTTTTACCTTTATTTACCATTTGAACAAAAAGGTTGGTTGCCCTTAAAATATCCCCTTTCAGTTTTGCCCACTGTTTTTCTACATCCCCCAGCTGTTCCCATCCCACTAACGACTCCCTGAGGTATTGGCCCATCTTCGCAAAGTTAGTCTTCCTAAAGTCTAAGATCCTCACCTTTGAATGGCTTCTAACAGCCCTAGTCCTAATACTGAACCACACCATCTGGTGATCACTGGATGCAAAATGATCTCTCACTACAACATCAGAAACACTTTCACCATTGGTAAGCACCAAGTCCAGTATGGCCCCTTCACGTGTGGGGTCTGTTACCAATTGCCTGAATAGTTCTCCCTGTAGAAAATCCAGAATCTGCTTACTTCTAGATGATACTGCAGCAGGAATGTGCCAATCAACATCTGGCATATTGAAATCTCCTATCAGTAGCACTTCCCCTTTCCTAGCAATGCTGAGTAAGTCTTCAATTAACTCTCTGTCCACCTCTTCCTCTTGTGAGGGAGGTCTGTATATCACACCAATGCAAATAGATTTCTCTTTCCCTCTTTCTAGTTTAACCCACAATGCCTCCTCTCTCCCTTTTAAACTCTGTAATTCTAAAGCTTTCATAGTAGTTTTTACATATAGTGCCACTCCTCCTCCCCTTCTTCCTACCCTGTCCTTTCTGAATAAAGTATAGCCAGGTATAGTTTGTAAATGGGGGCGCTGGGTGAGAATGTCCACAGTCTTGTCAAAGGCAAATATTAATATGACGTGCAAAGGATTGTGGGAAATGTAGTCCATTCATACCAGACTCAGCCGTTCACAATAAATTAGTTGTGCTTGCTCGAATGTAAAGCAAAGAAGATATTTTATTTATGGGGTTATTTCTCCCAACACAGATATACTTGATAGCACATAAAAAGGAATACTTGCTTTCAGTATTATAGTTAGAAAAACAAATAAGGAAAAAACAACAGCTGAACTTGTTAAGCAATCAAATCAAAGCATAAAGACCTTGATGGAAACAGAAAGGTCTTTTCTGTAGGCTGCTGCTAATATCTTCTTAGCAGTGCTTCAAAGAACCAACAAAACCCACAAGTAGGAAAAAAATCTGTTCTTTTTCAGTGATATCTTCCTGTATCTTCACACACACTCAGAAGTGTCCCTCCAGAGCTCACAGGCAATTAGGCAAGGCTCAATTGCTAACCATTACCAGCTGAAACCCTCTTGGCTGGTTTACTTTCTACTACGTGGCTCAAATCCTACCCAGAAGCTTTTCTGAGTAGATTAAAGAACAAGTTTTATATTTCTTTGTGATGGTTGTTGTATTTTGTAACAGCATATTACCACAGAAGTTTAGACAGAGAGCAATCCATGTATTCAAAGTCCCCATTTACCACATCTTCCCCTTCTTCAATTATCATAGGTTCACTATCATGGATTGGCACAGAGGAATTTCTCAATGGAACACTCTCAGGACAATACTTGTTTCCCTGCTGTCTTCCCAGTGAAGAGCTAGGGCATAGATCAGTGTTCATACCTGAGCTTCCATTGCTGTTAGAGTTCCTCTCTAAATATCCTGGCCAGTATGTAGTCCTGTTCCTATGTCCAGCCTTCCAATCAAGATCCCTGGACACTGGATCTCTCTTCACATACCTTCTGGCACTGGTCTTAGGGTCCCTTCCAAGTGCAGCCATCTCCCTCACACGTGCCGTCCAGGGATTCCTGGCTCTGCAACCCCACTCCTCTGGCTTTCCCCAGTCCAATGGTGTATGCTTGCCTCTGGAATGCCTCCCAGTATACGTACTGCTATGGACTCCTTTAGACCTCCCAAATGCTTTTCTCTTCTTTCTTCCAAAGTGTTTCTTGCTCTCTCTGTCCGTCAGCTCTGGCTTCTGCTGATGATGATGATCAGGATGATCAAGGTGCCTCTGATCAAGATGCCTCTGCTAAAGATGATTCTCTGTAGAATAAGCTTTTCTTTTATCCTGCTTAGATGAATGCTCCACCCTAGCACAGCGCAGCTGTGCTGAATCAAGCCCTGCCCTTGGAGAAGAGTGCTTGGGGATTACCTCATAGCCCTCCTGATTGAACACACGTTTCCCCACTTCAGCTCTTCTAATGGCTGTTGGAAACCTGGTGCATTCTGGGACTGGTAGTCTTTTATGGAAACATTCTGTTTTATTATTTCTACCAGAACAGACAGGGTGCTTGTTCAGAGTCACTTCACCTCTATTATAGCTCTTTCCTGAACTATGATAAGCTTCCTTATCACATACCCCCCTGCTTAAGTTATTACAGACTGGTGTAACTGGTGAGACTTCTTCTTTACAGTCTGTAATACGGGAAAGGGCATCCGCATTTTTGTGTAACTTCCCAGCACGATGTTCCACTTGAAAATCAAATGCCTGTAAGGCCATGTACCAGCGTGTCAACCTGGTATTGTGGTTCTTCATTTGCTGCAACCACTTAAGTGGGGCATGGTCTGTGACCAATTGGAACTTCCTCCCTGTAAGGTAAAACCTTAGTGCCTCCACTGACCACTTTATAGCTAAACATTCTTTTTCTATAGTGGAATACTTTTGTTCAGCCAGTGACAACTTCCTGCTCAGGTACATCACAGGATGCTCCTCCCCTTCATGACATTGGGATAGAACCGCTCCTAGCCCTACATCCGATGCATCTGTTTGAACCAGAAAGGGTTTCCTGAAATCCACCCCTTTCAGTACTGGTCCTGTACACAATTTCCCTTTTAGGACTGAAAATGCTTTTTCAGCTTCAGGAGTCCATTTTAACAGGTTTGGGCAATTCTTCCACAGCATATCTGTGAAAATTGCACTTTTCTCTGCAAATTGTGGTATAAATCTGCGGTAGTATCCAATAAGTCCCAAGAAACTTCTTAGTTGCTTCTTTGTTGTTGGAGGGGGAAAATTCCTGATGCTATCCACCTTGCTCATTAGAGGTTTAATTTTTCCTCTTCCCACTAGGTGGCCCAGGTATTTTACCTCCCTATTGGCAAAGGCACACTTCTTCGGGTTTAAAGTGATTCCCGCTTGCTTCATGGAGCATAAGACTGCCCTGATCCTCTTTAGATGTTCCGCCCAGGTGTTACTATGGATTATGACATCATCCATATATGCAAAGGCATAATTTTGGTGGGGTCGAAGTACCTGATCCACTAACCTTTGGCAGGTAGCTGCCGCTCCATGCAGTCCGAAAGGCATCCTCTTGAACTGGAAAAGGCCAACGGGGGTGCTGAACGCAGTCTTCGGCTTCGACTCCCTGGTTAGAGGGATTTGCCAATATCCTTTTGTCATATCAAGGGTGGTTAAATATTGAGCCTGTCCAAGCTGGTCCAACAGCTCTTCAATTCTTGGCATTGGATATGCATCAAAAACTGATATTGCGTTTACCTGCCGGAAGTCAATACAAAATCTTAAAGAGCCATCAGGCTTTGGCAGCAGGACTATGGGGCTATTCCAGGGACTCTTCGACTCCTCTATTACTCCCATGTCCAACATTTCCTGGACTTGTGCCACTACTTCCTGTCTCTTTGCTTCAGGCAAGCTATATGGCCTTTGACGAATTAATTTCCCAGGTGGAGTTATTATCTCATGGGCAACCAAATGTGTCTCCCCAGGTATGGGCGTCAACACATCTGGGAATTCTTTAAGCAATTTCCTAATTTCTTCCTGTTGTACCACTGTCAGGTCCTCACCTATTTGGGGCTCTGATTTTTCTTTACAATCAGATACCTGGGGTCCCAAATCTTCCTCTTCATTCACCTCCCTTTCTCGGGCACAGGTGGCAGCTAGGCTTTTAACCCCTTTGTCTTCAGTAGAACCAAAGCCTTTGGTTCCACGCTCAGAATTTGCCAGGGATGTGACCTCCTCCACAGGTGGAAAACCCAGTCTCTCACGTATCAATTGGGCAATTCTGTCTCCTGTCTTCACATGATAATCATTCTGTCCAAAATTAAATAACAGAACTTTAAGATTGCCCCTGTAATCGGGATCAATTACTCCCGCTCCCACATCGATGAAATATTTAAGGGCTAATCCGGACCTTGGGGCTACTCTCTCATAGCATCCAATAGGTATTTCAACTTGGAGACCAGTGTCAACCAGGGCTCTCCCTTGGCTAGGTACAGTCACATTCTCTATACTGCACAGGTCAAACCCAGCAGCTTGAGGGGTTGCCCGCTTAGGAGCTTGGGCCTTCTCTGTGACCCTATGGTACTTTAAGACAAATGTCTGCTTCGGGGTAGTTTGGTCTTCTGGACACTTAACCATCTTTTTAGCTGGGGTCTGAGGACTTCCAAACAAAGGCCCGGGAGCTATTACCATCAGTCCTTCTCCCTCCTTCTTTCCTAGTCCTTCCATTAGACCCTGCTTAAATCTTGGCCAGTCTCTTCCTAGAACCAAATCAAATGGTAGGCTAGGCACCACTGCTAATAGAACTTCCTCTTGTTCCCCCAGGCACTTAACCATAGCCTATAGGTGGGATATGATGTTGCAGCACCATGAATGCATCTGATGTGAACTTGGCTTTCAGGGGTTCTAGGCAGAAATTCTTCTTGGGCCTCTATCCTCTTCCAAAGCCTCTTTGACAACATACTCTGGTCTGCCCCAGAGTCTAACAGCGCATTTGTGGCAATTCCCTGCACATCAACCATCAAAAGAAATCCTTCTTTGGGCTGTTTTAAATCAACACCCATTAAGCTAGTGTGTGTCTGGCATTCCCTTCCTAAATGTCCCCATTTTCCACATTTGAAACATTTCTTTTTACTCCACTGTGTCATCTGGTTTGGCACAGTACATTTATTTTCAGAAACATTTTTAACCATTTTCTTTTCTGACACAGCACAGCTTGCCTCAGCACCAATCTTGAGAGGGCCACCCATTCTATGGCAAGCCTGCGTGGCTTCCAAGAATCTCTCGGCTAGCATGGTTGCCTCTCCAAGATTTTGGCAATTTTGCTGTATAAGGAAAGTGTGCAGATCTTTAGGTACAGCAGACATAAATTGTTCAAGCATAATAATGTCTAATAACATTTCTACCGTCTTTCCTTCAGGCTCCAACCATTTTACAGCCAATCCTCTGATTCTCTGACTCAGAGCCCTGGGTGTTTCACCCACTCTTAATGCAGTAGCTCTAAACATTCGCCTATACTCTGAAAAAGACAACCCTAGGCGATCTCTAATAGCAGCCTTTACATCTTTATAATTCAAGGCCTGAGCTGCTGGCATTGCTCTATAAGCTGCAAGCGCCTCTCCAGTTAATGAGGCTGCCAGCCTTACTGCCCACTGGGTCTCTGGCCATGCTAATGCTTGTGCCACTCTCTCAAAAGACTCTAGAAAATCATCAACATTATCATCTGGAGTTAGCTTCCCAAAACTAAATGCCCCAATTCCCTGATTGAGTCCCACACTGTCCACATGTGGTATACCAGTATTTACTGCTGGTCTTGCATCTGGTCCACTTTGGTTCTGCAGATTAACTAAGGCTTCCACCAGCTCAAGCACTGGCCTCCGCTGGTCCATTAAGGCTTTCATAGCAGTGTCCTGAGCCTGCTACGCTAGCTCCTGTTGCCTGCTAAACTGGGCTGCCATCCAGCTAGGTAGTTCCTTTGGATCCATCTTGATCCCTGCAAGAAAACAAAGAAAAAAACCCCACAGTGCACCACCTTCCCAACAGGTGTTTTTTTCCTCCTAATTTTTTTTTCAATTACCCCTGTGCCTTACTCCCATCCACCACTAGACATGCCCAGGTACTTATTACCTTATGCCAGTGATGAATCCAGCTCTACACAGGGTCTTTTCCTCCTGGGACAGCTACCTGGATCAGCCACCTCTTCCTCCAAAGTGTAGTTAAGGGAAATCTTTTTTTCCAGCTTTTAAACTTGAACTTTCTTTTTTTCTTCAGACTTTAGTTGTAATCCTTAGCATGTAGATCCTTTGCGCAAAAGCAATCCGAAAAACTACGCCATCTGTAAACGGGGGCGCTGGGTGAGAATGTCCACAGTCTTGGCAAAGGCAAATATTAATATGACTTGCAAAGGATTGTGGGAAATGTAGTCCATTCATACCAGACTCAGCCGTTCACAATAAATTAGTTGTGCTTGCTTGAATGTAAAGCAAAGAAGATATTTTATTTATGGGGTTATTTCTCCCAACACAGATATACTTGATAGCACATAAAAAGGAATACTTGCTTTCAGTATTATATTTAGAAAAACAAATAAGGAAAAAACAACAGCTGAACTTCTTAAGCAATCAAATCAAAGCATAAAGACCTTGATGGAAACAGAAAGGTCTTTTCTGTAGGCTGCTGCTAATATCTTCTTAGCAGTGCTTCAAAGAACCAACAAAACCCACAAAGTAGGAAAAAAAACCTGTTCTTTTTCAGGGATACCTTCCTGTATCTTCACACACACTCAGAAGTGTCCCTCCAGAGCTCACAGGCAATTAGGCAAGGCTCAATTGCTAACCATTACCAGCTGAAACCCTCTTGGCTGGTTTACTTTCTACTACGTGGCTCAAATCCTACCCAGAAGCTTTTCTGAGTAGATTAAAGAACAAGTTTATATTTCTTTGTGATGGTTGTTGTATTTTGTAACAGCATATTACCACAGATGTTTAGACAGAGAGCAATCCATGTATTCAAAGTCCCCATTTACCACATCTTCCCCTTCTTCAATTATCATAGGTTCACTATCATGGATTGGCACAGAGGAATTTCTCAATGGAACACTCTCAGGATAATACTTGTTTCCCTGCTGTCTTCCCAGTGAAGAGCTAGGGCATAGATCAGTGTTCATACCTGAGCTTCCATTGCTGTTAGAGTTCCTCTCTAAATATCCTGGCCAGTATGTAGTCTAGTTCCTATGTCCAGCCTTCCAATCAAGATCCCTGGACACTGGATCTCTCTTCACATACCTTCTGGCACTGGTCTTAGGGTCCCTTCCAAGTGCAGCCGTCTCCCTCACAGGTGCCGTCCAGGGATTCCTGACTCTGCAACCCCACTCCTCTGGCTTTCCCCAGTCCAATGGTGTATGCTTGCCTCTGGAATGCCTCCCAGTATACATACTGCTATGGACTCCTTTAGACCTCCCAAATGCTTTTCTCTTCTTTCTTCCAAAGTGTTTCTTGCTCTCTCTGTCCGTCAGCTCTGGCTTCTGCTGATGATGATGATCAGGATGATCAAGGTGCCTCTGATCAAGATGCCTCTGCTGAAGATGATTCTCTGTAGAATAAGCTTTTCTTTTATCCTGCTTAGATGAATGCTCCACCCTAGCACAGCACAGCTGTGCTGAATCAAGCCCTGCCCTTGGAGATGAGTGCTTGGGGATTACCTCATAGCCCTCCTGATTGAACACACGTTTCCCCACTTCATCTCCTCTAATGGCTGTTGGAAACCTGGTGCATTCTGGGACTGGTACTCTTTTATGGAAACATTCTGTTTTATTATTTCTACCAGAACAGACAGGGTGCTTGTTCAGAGTCACATCACCTCTATTATAGCTCTTTCCTGAACTATGATAAGCTTCCTTATCACAAGTTACATCCCAATCATGGTTTTCTGTGAACCATGTTTCTGTAACTGCCACTAAATCCAAATCAGCCACTCCCACCAAAGCTTCAACATCAGGGATCTTATTTCCCATGCTACAGGCATTTATACACACTGCTTTCCATATGTTACCCCTGTTACCCATTTCCATAAAGGTATTTAATGTATCACCTACCTGCGGGCTTTCACCTACCTGAGGGCTTTCTTCACCCATCCCCAACGAATCTAGTTTAAAGCTCTCTTCAGTAGATTAGCCAGTCTACTACCGAAGACACGTTGACCTTTCTTGGACAGATTGATGCCATCTCTGCTCTGCAACCCTTGGAACAGCATCCCATGGTCTAGGAAACTGAAACACTCTCGATGACACCATCCATGCATTCATCTCCAGGATGCGAGCCTCTCTGCCTTGGCCTTTACCTTCAACAGGGAGGATTGAAGAGAACACCACCTGTGCACCTAACTGCTTCACCCTCTGTCCCAGAGCCATGAAGTCACTTTTGATACGTTCTGAGGTATACCTGGCAGTATCATAAGAACATAAGAACATAAGACATGCCATACTCGGTCAGATCGAGGTCCATCAAGCCCAGTATCCTGTTTCCAACAGTGGCCAATCTAGGTTATACGTACCTAGCAATATCCCCAAAAGACAGGTTCCACAATGCTTGTACTGGGTCAAGCATTGATATCCTGGGTCCCTTTTTAATAGTGGTTTATGGACCTTTCCTCCAGGAACTTGTCCAAACCTTTTTTAAACCCAGCTATACTAACAGCCCTTACTACATCCTCCGATAACAGATTCCAGAGTTTGATTACACGTTGAGTGAAAAAATATTATCTCTTATTTGTCTTAAATAGTTTACCCTGTAGCTTCATTACATGTCCCCTAGTCTTTCTATACTCTGATAGCGTAAACAATTGATCCACATTTATCCGTTCCACTCCATTCATTAATTTATAGACCTCTATCATATCTCCCCTCAGCCGTCTCTTCTCCAGGCTAAAGAGCCCTAACCTTCTTAGCCTCTCTTCATAGGAGTAGCCTTCCATCCCCTTCACCAATTTGGTGGCTCTTCTCTGTACTTTTTCTAATAACGCTATGTCCTTTTTAAAATACGGTGACCAGAATTGCACACAATATTCAAGGTGCGGTCGTACCATGGAGCGATACAGAGACATTATAATATCCTTTGTTTTGTTCTCCATCCCTTTCCTTATGATACCTAGCATTCTATTTGCTTTCTTGGCCGCCGCTGCACACTGGGCGGAGGGTTTTAACATGTTATCCACAATGACTCCTAAATCTTTTTCCTGGGTGGTGGTTTCTAATGTGGAGCCTTACATTGTGTAACTATAGTGTGGGTTGTTCTTTCCTAGGTGCATAACTTTGCACTTGTCCACATTAAATTTCATCTGCCATTTGGATGCCCAGTCTTCCAATTTATCCAGATCCTCCTGCAGTTTTCCACAATCCTCTTGGGCTTTAACAACTTTAAACAGTTTTGTGTCATCTGCAAATTTGATAACCTCACTAGTTATTCCCTTTTCCAGGTCATTTATGAATATGTCAAAAAGCAGCGGACCCAGTACAGATCCCTGGGGTACTCCACTATTCACCCTTTTCCATTGGGAATATTGGCCATTTAGCCCTACCCTCTGCTTTCTATCTTTTAACCAGTTCCCGATCCACAATAGTACACTGCCTCCTATCCCATGACTTTTTAGCTTCGCCAAAAGTCTCTGATGGGGGACTTTGTCAAAAGCTTTCTGAAAGTCCAGATACACTATATCAACCGACTCACCTTTGTCTACCTGTTTATGCACACCTTCAAAAAAACATATCAGATTAGTAAGACAAGATCTTCCTTGTCTAAAGCCATGTTGGTTGTCTCCCATTAGGCCATGACTATCTACATGCTGCGTAATTTTGTTCTTTATGATGGTTTCTACCATTTTCCCTGGTACTGATGTCAGGCTCACCGGTCTGTAATTTCCTGGGTCACCCCTGGAACCCTTTTTAAAAATTGGTGTTATTTTGGCGACCCTCCAATCTTCAGGTATTACAGATGATTTTAATGAAAGTTCACAGATTACCAATAGCAGGTCTGCAATCTCATATTTCAGTTCTTTCAAAACTCTGGGATGTATACCATCCGGTCCAGGTGATTTACTACTATTCAGTTTATCAAATAGTTGTAATATATCTTCCCGGTGTAGCGATATTTCTCTCAATTCCTCTGCAGTATCACCTTTAAATACCACTTCAGTCTTGGGTAACATCCCTACATCTTCCTCAGTAAGGACCGAAGCAAAGAATTCATTCAGTCTCTCTGCTATAGCCTTGTTTCCTCTTACTGCCCCTTTTACCCCTCTATCATCTAATGGTCCAATTGACTCTCTCACAGGCCTTTTGCTACGAATGTACTTGAAAAAGTCTTTATTTCGTGTTTTTGCTTCCGTAGCAAGTTTCTTCTCAAATTCCCGTTTTGTCTGCCTTATCAATGCTTTTCATTTAACTTGCCAGTGCTTGTGTTGTTTCCAGTTTTCATCATTTGGCTCTTTTTTCCATTTCCTGAAGGTTGCTTTTTTGGCAGCAACAGCCTCTCTGACCTCACCTTTAAACCATGCTGGCAGTTTTTTGGACTTTCTTCCACTTTTCTTAATGCGTGGAATACAGCTGGTCTGGGCTTCGAGGATAGTATTTTTAAATAACACCCAAGCTTGCTGTAAGTCTTTAACCTTTGGAACCGCTCCTTTTAGTTTTTTCCTAACTATATTCCTCATTCTATCATAGTCTCCCTTTTGAAAGTTAAAAGGTAGTACTGTGGATGCCTTTACTATCTGTCCTCCACTAATTAAATCAAACATGATCATACTATGATCACTATTGCCAAGTGGTCCCAACACCCTTATTTCTTGCACCAGATCTGGCGTTCCACTAAGGACTAGGTCCAGTATGGCTTCCCCTCTGGTCTGTTCATGAACCAGCTGCTCCAAGAAGCAGTCATTTATTCCATCTAGAAACTTTATCTCTTTAGCTTGTCCTGCTGTGACACTGACCCAGGCGATACCGGGGTAATTGAAATCACCCATTATTACTACTCTGTTGTGACTTTTGTTAGCTTCCTTGATTTCTTTGAGCATTTCATCATCCATTTGTTCATTCTGGCCAGGTGGTCGATAGTATACTCCCACTGCCATCACCTTCCCCTTCATAAATGGAATTTCAATCCATAGAGATTCTACAGCAAATTTTGTTCCCTGCAAAACTTTAATCCTTTCTGACTCAATGCCCTCTCTAACATAGAGCGCAACCCCTCCACCAATTTGATCAGCTCTATCATTACGATATAGTTTGTATCCAGGTATCACAGTGTCCCACTGGTTATCCTCCTTCCACCATGTCTCTGAGAGTGCAATCATATCTAACCTCTCATTTAGTGCTATATATTCTAACTCTCCCATCTTATTGTTTAGACTTCTAGCATTGGCATACAAGCATTTTAGAGACTGTATTTTATTCATATTAATCTGGCTATTGGTAGGCATGGGTAATTTGGAATTTTTATGCTCTGTCTGCTCCTTACTCAAGGGCATTTGGGCTACTATACTCCCTTTTGGAACCTCACTGCTTTTGGTAGTATCCTTCAAGGATACCTTCGTCCGAACCATGCACTCCTGGGTGACTGTCGGCTTTCCCCTATTTTCTAGTTTAAAAGCTTCTCTATCTCTTTTTTAAAGGTTAATGCCAGCAGTCTGGTCCCATCCTGATTAAGGTGAAGCCCATCCCTTCGGAAGAGCCCCCCCCCTTTCCCCAGAATGTTCCCCAGTTCCTAACAAATCCAAAACCCTCATCCTTGCACCATTGTCTCATCCACGCATTGAGACTCCGGAGCTCTGCCTGTCTTTTGGGTCCTGCACGTGGAACAAGAAGCATTTCGGAGAACGCTATCCTGGAAGTTCTGGATTTCAACTTCCTACCTAAAAGCTTAAATTTAGCCTCCAGAACTTCCCTAACACATTTTCCTATGTCATTGGTACCAACATGTACCAAGACAGCAGACTTCTCCCCAGCACTATCTATGATCCTATCTAGGCGGGGCGTGAGGTCCGCTACCTTCGCACCAGGCAGGCATGTTACCAGGCGATCCTCACGTCCACCAGCCACCCAGCTATCTACATTCCTAATGATTGAATCACCAACTATAACAGCTGTCCTGACCCTCCCCTCGTGGGGACATGGCCCTGGAGAAACGGCCTCGGTGCGAGAGGGTTTTACATCACTTGGAGGACAGGTCCTAGTTACAGAATCACTTCCTGCCACACCAGGGTGATGCTCTCCTGTCACGTGACCTCTCTCCTCCATGGCAATAGGGATGCTGCCAGACTGGAGGTGGGACTTCAGGACTGTATCCCTGTAGGTC
Source organism: Ichthyophis bannanicus (assembly GCA_033557465.1). Classification (NCBI taxonomy): domain Eukaryota; kingdom Metazoa; phylum Chordata; class Amphibia; order Gymnophiona; family Ichthyophiidae; genus Ichthyophis; species Ichthyophis bannanicus. Next base: position 13,450,763 of record CM066031.1, read on the forward strand.
TCGTCCATGTACTTCTCTGTCTTTCTTACGTCTTCCAGGTCTGCTACTCTAGCCTCTAGAGAACGGACTCGTTCCCTGAGAGCAAAGAGTTCTTTGCACTTAGTGCATGCGTAAACCTCTCACCAACTGGGAGAAAATCATACATGTGACACTCAATGCAAAAGACCGGAGAACCCCCATCTCGTTGCTGGACTTCTGTCTGCATCTTAGTTTAAAGCTTGTGTTTAGGTCTTTTAAATTCTGTATATAATAAGGATTGGTGTAGATGCTTATACCAATAAAAGTGTATCTAATACCCCTAATACACCTTGTGTACCTGAAGCTTAAGTAATTAATCTCAGGTCCTCTGTGTATGACTGATTTGGATAACGAGCTGCACCTGAGAGCAGCCCCTTTCCTCAATGATGTGCAAGTACCTATAAAACTACAATTACCCTAGGGGTGGGTGGGTGCTGGGGAGGGAGGGAGGGAGATAAGTCCTATTAAAGAGGGCAGTTACAAGGTACCCTGTCCTGAACCCTCAGCAGGGGGGAGGGGGGTACCACATAAAGCCCAGTTAGTTGAGAGAGGCAAGGTAAGTTATAACTGAGAAGGCTGAACTAGCACACCACTAAGACAAACAATAAATAATTAAATAAACAGTTAGACAATCAATAATTAATAAACAGCTAGAACTCACAGCAAGGTGTCACAGGAGGCAATATCCACTTCTTCAGCAGAGCACTGTAAAAAGCACTGCTCTTCTCTGATCAGAGAAAAGCAGACTAAAACAGACTATGCACACGTGGGGGAAACAGGAAGAAGGCTACACAATACCTCAGCAGGGGGGGAGGGGGAGGATTCACTCAGGCAGGCTAGGACAGGAAAAAAAGTTTAACACAGAGCAGGCTCGGGGGCGAGAGAGGTTTTGTAAATGGAACAGTTAACCTGCCGACCACACAAAGCCCAGTTAGTTGAGAGAGGCAAGGTAAGTTATAACTGAGAAGGCTGAACTAGCACACCACTAAGACAAACAATAAATAATTAAATAAACAGTTAGACAAACAATCAATAATTAATAAACAGCTAGAACTCACAGCAAGGTGTCACAGGAGGCAATATCCACTTCTTTAGCAGAGCACTGTAAAAAGCACTGCTCTTCTCTGATCAGAGAAAAGCAGACTGTTCCAACATTTGTTCCAACATGGATTAGCAACATTGGGTAATAGTCAGTGGGCTTGATGAGTCTCGGCAAACTCTCCATAACATCTTGGATTTTGGCACCAGGCAGACAACATACCTCTCTGGACATCAAGTCTGGTCGGCAGATGGACACCTCAGTACTCCTCAGAAGAGAGTCTCCAACCACCACTACCCTTTGTTTCCTTCTGGTCACTGATTCTGCAACTTTGGGGTACTTGAGCTCTGGTTCCACTTCCAGGGCTGCATACTGGTTCTTCAATTCAAGGGCTGGGAAAGTTGGATTAGTGATTTTGGAGGCCCTGGTGACTTGTGTCCAACCATCAACATTCTGTTGGCACCCATCTTCTCCTCTGCTGGAGAGCTTGGTTACTGCAAGAAGCATCTCATCAATGTACTTCTCACTGTCTTGAATGCTCCTCAGCCTCGCCACCTCCTCTCTGAGTTCCTCCACTTGTTTCCTCAGAGCTTCAGCATGTAGGCACCCTGCACATGGAACCGGTCCTTCAACTGGCATTAGGACCTCTGTCTGTACCGAGGCAGAAGCTGTAACGGGAGCAACAGCTTTAGCAATACAATTTTTCCCAGCCATTGTTCTGTTCGTGGAGCTTAGGTATCTGTTAAAGCAAAAGAGAGAGATCTACCAAGTACCAGCCAGTTTCCCAGCTGTCCTTTCAGAGAAAAAGCAGTTAAATCTCTTTAATTATATTCAAAATGTGCTGGTCCAATTCTCTGTGATTTGTTAAATGGGGAGGTGCCCTATAAAGCAAGACTGCTCACTAGGGATGGGTGGGAGTCGGGGTGGGTAGGTGATTAGGTGTTAGCAGTTCCCAAAGCTGAGGAGGTTACTAGAGTTCAGCAACCAACTGTGCTCAAGGAAAGCACCTGTAAAGCACCAAATAGAAAGTAACCTTGCTTTAAAAATATACAAAAAAACTTTTAAGAGCTCCCAGTCAGAGATCTAGCTATTTAATATAATAAAACAAACCCTCAAATCCTTACTGTTGGTTGATCAGTAGAGACCCTGTTTGGGAAGCTAGACATGTCTCCAACGTGTCCGTTCTTTTTCATCCTATCCCCCCCAAGACAGGGTAGGAGAGAAGGTGATAGATACGGAAGAGAGGGAGGGTGTTAGATAAATGTCTAGGGAAAGATAGAGGGATAGGGAGTGAGAAGGCTGTGTTAGAGGCTGAAAAGTGATAGGTAGACACAGTAAAAAGAGGGAGATTGAGATATGGATTTAAGGAAAAATGAAATCTAAGTCGATAAAGAGAGAAAAGTAAGGTGAGTTGAGCCCTGTTTGTGTGGGTGACCTGGATTCTGCCTGAGTCCCGTGTGAGGGAGCCGTTCCTGGGAGTGTGCAGCAGAGGACCCTCCGGCAGTGTTTGGACAGCTACTCCTTCTCCTCCCTGGATCATCTTGGGGTCCTGTGGGGCTATAACTTCCTGCCCTACAGTCCAGCTTGCTGTGAGTTGAGCCCTGTTTGTGTGGGTGACCTGGAGTCTGCCTGAGCCCCGCGTGAGGGAGCCGTTCCTGGGAGTGTGCAGCAGAGGAACCTCCGGCAGTGTTTGGACAGCTACTCCTTCTCCTCCCTGGATCATCTTGGGGTCCTGTGGGGTTATAACTGCCTGCCCTACAGCTGGATTCTGCCTGAGTGGCGTGTGAGGGAGCCGTTCCTGGGAGTGTGCAGCAGAGGACACTCCGGCAGTGTTTGGACAGCTACTCCTTCTCCTCCCTGGATCATCTTGGGGTTCTGTGGGGCTATAACCTCCTGCCCTACAGCCCAGCTTATTGTGAGTTGAGCCCTGTTTGTGTGGGTGACCTGGAGTCTGCCTGAGTGCCGTGTGAGGGAGCTGTTCCTGGGAGTGTGCAGCAGAGGACCCTCGGGCAGTGTTTTAACAGCTACTCCTTCTGTCTTGAAGGACTAGAAAAGGGACTGTTACTTCTGGAGAGAGATCTGCAACTGTGAGTATATACTTCTGGTAATTTTCTAAAAGGAATTCTTTCTATTAAAGCTAATTAATCTGTGAACCCACTATATTTTGTTAAATCAGTCAGGGTCTAGTAGCAGCAGTTTAAGTTTAAATTTAAAAAACAGAGGAGAACTTTCTGGTTACCTTTCATACCCAGCAGAGAGCTTGTAATTTACATTTAATAGTCACTCAGGGCCTAGCATCAGCAAAATACTTGTAGTTTTAAAACACAGAAGAGAGCTTTCTGGTTACATTTGTAACCCAGCAGAGAGCTTGTAGTTTACATTTAATAGTCACCCAGGGCCTAGCATCAGCAAAGTACTTTTAGTTTTAAAACACAGAAGAGAGCTTTCTGGTTAAATTTAGAACCCAGCACAGAGCTTGTAGTTTACATTTCATAAGAAGTTAGAGCCTAGCAGCAGCTAAGAGCTATAATTTAAATCAAATCAGAATATAGCTTACCTCAGCAGCACAAGACAGGGTACTGTGTAGCAGCCCTCTTTTAATAAGTGTTATTTCCCTCCCTCCCTCCCCAACACCCACTCACCCTTAGGATAATCGTAGCTTTATAGGTACTTACACATCTTAAAAGACAGGGGGTGCTTTCAGGTGAAAGTCATTACCCAAATCAGTCATACACTAAGGACCTGAGATTAATTAAGCTTCAGGTGAACAAGGTATATTACACGTATTAGGTACAGTTTTATTAGTATACATATCCATAGTAACCCTTAGTAAGTAAAGAACTTAGATCTAAACACAAACTTAAAACGAAGATGCAGACAGCAGTCCAGCAGCGAGATGGGGGCTTTCCAGTCTTTTGCATTGATTGTCACATGTATGATTTTCTCCCAGTTGGTGAGAGGTCTTACATGTGCACTAGGTGCAAGGAGCTCTTTGCTCTCAGGGAACGAGTCCGTTCTCTAGAGGCTAGAGTAGCAGACTTAGAAAACATAAGACAGACAGAGAGGTACATAGACGAGACCTACAGGGATATAGTCCTGAAGTCCCACCTCCAGTGTGGCAGCATCCCTGTTGCCATGGAGGAGAGAGGTCACGTGACAGGACAGCATCACCCTGGTGTGGCAGGAAATGATCCTGTAACTAGGTCCTGTCCTCCAGGTGATGTAAAACCCTCTCGCACCGAGGAAGTTTCTCCAGGGCCATGTGCCCATGAGGGAAGGGTTAGGACAGCCGTTATAGTTGGTAATTCAATCATTAGGCATGTAGATAGCTGGCTGGCTGGTGGACGTGAGGATCGCCTGGTAACATGCCTGCCTGGTGCGAAGGTAGCGGACCTCACGCGCCACCTAGATAAGGTCTTAGATAGTGCTGGGGAGGAGTCTGCTGTCTTGGTACATGTCGGTACCAATGACATAGGAAAATGTGGTAGGGAGGTTCTGGAGGCAAAATTTAGGCTTTTAGGTAGGAAGTTGAAATCCAGAACTTCCAGGGTAGCATTCTCCGAAATGCTTCCTGTTCCATGCGCAGGACTCAAAAGGCAGGCAGAGCTCCGGAGTCTCAATGCGTAGATGAGACAATGGTGCAAAGATGAGGGGTTTGGATTTGTTAGGAAATGGGGAACATTCTGGGGAAAGGAGGGGCTCTTCCGAAGGGATGGGCTTCACCTTAACCGGGATGGAACCAGGCTGTTGGCGTTAACCTTTAAAAAGGAGATAGAGCAGCTTTTAAACTAGATATTAGGGGAAAGCTGACAGTCACCCAAGAGCGGATGGTTCGGATGAATGTATCCTTGAAGGATACTACCAAAAGCAGAGAGGTTCCACAAAAGAGTAAAGTAGCCCAAATGCCCTCAAGTATGGAACAGAGTTTAAAGATCCCAAATTACCAATGTCTAACAATAGCCAAATTAATATGAATAAAATACATTCTCTAAAATGCTTGTACGCAAATGCTAGAAGTCTAAAAAATAAGATGGGAGAGTTAGAATATATAGCACTAAATGAAAGGTTAGATATGATTGGAATATCAGAGACATGGCGGAAGGAGGACAACCAGTGGGACACTGTGATACCTGGGTACAAACTATATCGTAATGATAGAGCTGATCAAATTGGTGGAGAGGTTGCTCTCTATGTTAGAGAGGGCATTGAGTCAGAAAGGATTAAAGTTTTGCAGGAACAAAATTTTCTGTAGAATCTCTATGGATTGAAATTCCATGTAAAAGGGGGAAGGCGATGGCAGTGGGGGTGTACTATCGACCGCCTGGCCAGAATGAACAAATGGATGATGAAATGCTCAAAGAAATCAAGGAAGCTAACAAAAGTTACAGCACAGTAATAATAATGGGTGATTTCAATTACCCCGGTATCAACTGGGTCAGTGTCACGGCAGGACATGCTAGGGAGATAAAGTTCCTAGATGAAATAAATGACTGCTTCTTGGAGCAGCTGGTTCATGAATCGACCAGAGCGGAAGCCATATTAGACCTAGTCCTTAGTGGAACACCAGATCTAGTGCAAGAGGTAAGGTTGTTGGGGCCACTTGGCAATAGTGATCATAGCATGATCACCTTTGATTTAATTAGTGGAGGAGGGATAGTAAGGAAATCCACAGTACTACCTTTTAACTTTCGAAAGGGAGACTATGATAAAATGAGGAAAACAGTTAAGAAAAAACTAAAAGGAGCAGTTGCAAAGGTTAAAGACGTACATCAAGCTTGGGTGTTGAAAAATACTATCTTGGAAGCCCAGACCAGCTGTATTCCACGCTTTAAGAAACATGGAAGGAAGTCCAAAAAACTGCCAGCATGATTTAAAGGTGAGGTCAGAGAGGTTGTTGCCAAAAAAGCATCTTTCAGGAAATGGAAAAAAGAGCCAAACGACGAAACCTGGAAACAGCATAAGCACTGGCAAGTCAAATGCAAGGCATTGATAAGGTAGGCAAAGGGAGAATTTGAGAAGAAACTTGCTGCAGAAGCAAAAACGCGAAATAAAGACTTTTTCAAGTACATTCTTAGCAAAAAACCTGTGAGAGGGTCAGTTGGTCCATTAGATGATAAAGGGGTTAAAGGAGCACTAAGAGGCGACAAGGCAATAGCGGAGAGACTGAATGAATTCTTTGCTTCGGTCTTTACTGAGGAAGATGTAGGGATGTTACCCATGACTGAAGTGGTATTTAAAGGTGCGGAAGAATTGAAGGAAATATCGATACATCGGGAAGATGTATTACAACTATTAGATAAACTGAAGAGTAGCAAATCACCTGGGCCGGACGGTATACATCCAAGGGTGTTGAAAGAACTGAAATATGAGATTGCAGACCTGCTATTAGTAATCATAAGAACATAAGAACATAAGATATGCCATACTGGGTCAGACCAAGGTCCATCAAGCCCAGCATTCTGTTTCCAACAGTGGCCAATCTAGGTCATACGTACCTAGCAGTTTCCCCAAGGGACACAGGTTCCACAATGCTTGTACTGGTTCAAGCATTGATATCCTGGGTCCCTTCTTAATAATGGCTTATGGACCTTTCCTGCAGGAACTTGTCCAAACCTTTTTTAAACCCAGCTACACTAACAGCCTTTACTACATCCTCCGGTAACAAATTCCAGAGTTTGATTACACGTTGAGTGAAAAAATATTTTTCTTTTATTAGTCTTAAATAGTTTACCCTGTAGCTTCATTGCATGTCCCCTAGTCTTTCCATATTCTGATAAGGTAAACAATCGATCTACGTTTACCCGTTCCACTCCGTTCATTAATTTATAGACTTCTATCATATCTCCCCTCAGCGGTCTCTTCTCCAGGCTAAAGAGCCCCAACCTTTTTAGCCTTTCTTCATAGGAGTAGCCTTCCATCCCCTTTACCATTTTGGTGGCTCTTCTCTGAACCTTTTCTAAAATCGCTATATCCTTTTTAAGATACGGCGACCAGAATTGCACACAATATTCAAGGTGCGGTCTCACCATGGAACGATATAGAGGCATCATAATATCTTTTGTTTTATTTTCCATTCCTTTCCTTATCATACCTAGCATTCTATTTGCTCTCTTGGCCGCCGCTGCACACTGGTCCGAGGGTTTTAACAAGGTATCCACAATGACGCCTAAATCTTTTTCCTGGGTGGTGGTTTCTAATGTGGAACCTTGCATCGTGTAACCATAGTTTGGGTTGTTCTTCCCTAGGTGCATAACCTTGCACTTCTCCACATTAAATTTCATCTGCCATTTTGATGCCCAGTCTTCCAATTTATCAAGATCCTCTTGCAATTTTCCACAATCCTCCTGGGTTTTAACAACTTTAAATAGTTTTGTGTCATCTGCAAATTTGATAACCTCACTCGTTATTCCACTTTCCAGGTCATTTATGAATATGTCAAAAAGCAGCGGACCCAGCACAGATCCCTGGGGTACACCACTATTCACCTTTCTCCATTGGGAAAATTGGCCATTTAGCCCTACCCTCTGCTTTCTATCTTTTAACCAGTTCCTGATCCACAGTAGTACACTGCCTCCTATCCCATGACTCTTTAGTTTTGCCAAAAGTCTCTCATGAGGGACTTTGTCAAAGGCTTTCTGAAAGTCCAGATACACAATATCAACCGACTCACCTTTGTCCACCTGTTTATTCACTCCTTCAAAAAAACATAACAGATTAGTAAGACAAGATCTTCCTTGTCTAAAGCCATGTTGGCTGTCTCCCATTAGGTCGTGACTATCTACATGCTGAGTAATTTTATTCTTTATGATGGTTTCTACCATTTTTTCCCGGTACTGATGTCAGGCTCACTGGTCTGTAGTTTCCCGGATCACCCCTCGAACCCTTTTTAAAAATTGGTGTTACATTGGCGATCCTCCAATCCTCAGGTATTAGAGATGATTTTAATGATAGTTCACAGATTACTGATAGCAGGTCTGCAATCTCAAATTTCAGTTCTTTCAACACCCTTGGATGTATACCATCCGGCCCAGGTGATTTGCTACTCTTCAGTTTATCTAATAGTTGTAAGACATCTTCCCGATGTATCGATATTTCCTTTAATTCTTCCACACCTTTAAATACCACTTCAGTCATGGGTAACATCCCTACATCTTCCTCAGTAAAGACCGAAGCAAAGAATTCATTCAGTCTTTCCGCTATCGCCTTGTGTCCTCTTAGTGCTCCTTTAACCCCTTTATCATCTAATGGACCAACTGACTCTCTCATAGGTTTTTTGCTACGAATGTACTTGAAAAGGTCTTTATTTCGCGTTTTTGCTTCCGCAGCAAGCTTCTTCTCAAATTCTCTCTTTGCCTGCCTTATCAATGCCTTGCATTTGACTTGCCAGTGCTTGTGCTGTTTCCAGGTTTCATTGTTTGGCTCTTTTTTCCATTTCCTGAAAGATGCTTTTTTGGCAACAACAGCCTCTCTGACCTCACCTTTAAACCATGCTGGCAGTTTTTTGGACTTCCTTCCACTTTTCTTAAAGCGTGGAATACAGCTGGTCTGGGCTTCCAAGATAGTATTTTTCAACAACACCCAAGCTTGATGTACGTCTTTAACCTTTGCAACTGCTCCTTTTAGTTTTTTCTTAACTGTTTTCCTCATTTTATCATAGTCTCCCTTTCGAAAGTTAAAGGGTAGTACTGTGGATTTCCTTACTATCCCTCCTCCACTAATTAAATCAAAGGTGATCATGCTATGATCACTATTGCCAAGTGGCCCCAACACCCTTATCTCTTGCACTACATCTGGTGTTCCACTAAGGACTAGGTCTAATATTGCTTCCCCTCTGGTCGGTTCATGAACCAGCTGCTCCAAGAAGCAGTCATTTATTTCATCTAGGAACTTTATCTCCCTAGCATGTCCTGTTGTGACACTGACCCAGTCGATGCCGGGGTAAATGAAATCACCCATTATTATTACTGCACTGTAACGTTTGCTAGCTTCCTTGATTTCTTTGATCATTTCATCATCCATTTGTTCATTCTGGCCAGGCGGACGATAGTACACCCCCACTGCCATCGCCTTCCCCTTTTTACATGGAATTTCAATCCATAGAGATTCTACAGCAAATTTTGTTTCTTGCAAAACTTTAATCCTTTCTGACTCAATGCCCTCTCTAACATAGAGCGCAACCCCTCCACCAATTTGGTCAACTCTATCATTACGATATAGTTTGTACGATATAGTTTGTGAACTATCATTAAAATCATCTCTATTACCTGGAGGATCGCCAATGTAATGCCAATTTTTAAAAAGGGTTCCAGGGGTGATCCGGGAAACTACAGACCGGTGAGCCTAACATCAGTACCAGGAAAAATGGTAGAAACCATCATAAAGAATAAAATTACTCAGCATGTAGATAGTCATGGCCTAATGGGAGACAGCCAACATGGCTTTAGACAAGGAAGATCTTGTCTTACTAATCTGTTAGTGAGTGAATAAACAGGTGGACAAAGGTGAGTCGGTTGAGATTGTGTATCTGGACTTTCAGAAAGCCTTTGACAAGGTCCCTCATCAGAGACTTTTGGCAAAACTAAAGAGTCATGGGATAGGAGGCAGTGTACTATTGTGGATCAGGAACTGATTAAAAGATAGAAAGCAGAGGGTAGGGCTAAATGGCCAATTTTCCCAATGGAGAAAGGTGAATAGTGGTGTACCCCAGGGATCTGTGCTGGGTCCGCTGCTTTTTGACATATTCATAAATGACCTGGAAAGTGGAATAATGAGTGAGGTTATCAAATTTGCAGATGACACAAAACTATTTAAAGTTGTTAAAACCCAAGAGGATTGTGGAAAATTGCAAGAGGATCTTGATAAATTGGAAGACTGGGCATCAAAATGGCAGATGAAATTTAATGTGGACAAGTGCAAGGTTATGCACCTAGGGAAGAACAACCCAAACTATGGTTACACGATGCAAGGTTCCACATTAGGAACCACCACCCAGGAAAAAGATTTAGGCGTCATTGTGGATAACATGTTAAAACCCTCGGCCCAGTGTGCAGCGGTGGCCAAGAGAGCAAATAGAATGCTAGGTATGATAAGGAAAGGAATGGAAAATAAAACAAAAGATATTATAATGCCTCTATATCATTCCATGGTGACACCGCACCTTGAATATTGTGTGCAATTCAGGTCGCCGTATCTTAAAAAGGATATAGCGATTTTAGAAAAGGTTCAGAGATGAGCCACCAAAATGGTAAAGGGGATGGAAGGATACTCCTATGAAGAAAGGCTAAAAAGGTTAGGGCTCTTTAACCTGGAAAAGAGACAGCTGAGGGGAGATATGATAGAAGTCTATAAATTAATGAAAGGAGTGGAACGGGTAAAAGTAGATCGATTGTTTACCTTATCAGAAAATAGAAAGACTAGGGGACATGCAATGAAGCTATAGATGGAGATGGTCTGGTGCATCCCGTAACAATATAAATTGGGATACCCGCGCTCATCACCCACACTTGCTACACATTGCGCTTCAGCACTCTAAGAAATCCAAGCAGGTGGAAAACTCCTACCCTCATAGCCTGAAATGTGCCCTCATCAATGCCCGTTCTATCCGGAAGAAGTGGCCAGCTGTTACTGACTTAATTTCCCTCCACGACCTGGATATACTCCTGGTCACCGAGACGTGGCTATCTGACGAAGACAACGTCATACTCAACCAGCTCCTCCCCCAGAACTTCACAGCTCATTCAAGTCATAGACGAGACAAAAGAGGAGGAGGGGTACTCATCCTCACCAGGACAGACCTCCACTTCAAGACAGTGGACTCCACCAACACTAATCACCTTGAAACCGTCACCATCGCCAACAAACGCTGCTCAATCAACCTGCTTTACAGAGCACCCTCAGCTTCTCCGGATGATCTTGCTGCAATAATTGACCTCGCCTCCAACACGCATAACCCAAGCATCCCAAGCTGGATTCTAGGCGATTTCAACCTGCCAGCGCTGCAGGATAATCAAGTGTCATCCTTCCTTGATGCCCTATCAAATCTCGGATTCAAACAATTAGTAAAGGAACCTACCCATACTAGGGGAAATATTCTGGACTTAGTATTCGCCCCTCAGATATCTCTTAGCGCATCGCAGGACCCCATAACGCCCATAACTTCTGTCCCTTGGTCAGATCACAAATTGATCATCCTCCATATTCATTCGCACAAAATCGACTCAAAGTTCAACAAGATACCGAGCAATACTGCAAGACCACACTACAGATGTTTCAAGCCTTTCAACAGAGACCTTATCCTCACGGAAATGCAGCAACTCATCAACGAAACCACCTTGAACCTTGACGACCTAATTACTCACTGGAACAACTGCCTCAGCGCAATTGCCCTACGCACACCAACCAACAAGCCTCCAGGGAAAAGAACAAGCGCTCCATGGTACACAGCCGATCTTAGAGTTTCTCTTACCCGATTACGGAAACTCGAGAAACGCTGGCGCCGATCTCACTCTTCAAATGACCAGACAGCGTACAACTGTCATCTTGATGCACATCGCAAGGCAACCACTGAAGCAATGAAACAATACTACTCAGAGACCTTAAAGAGATCACTTAATAAGCCTCATGATCTTTTTGACCTAGTCAAGACTCTATCAAAGGAACCGACCCCTGGGCCTCAATTTGAGATTCACCCACAGGATTTTGCCAACTACGCACAATCCAAGATATGCCGGACTATCAAAATCCCGACTACAACCATCACCCCGGAACGAAATTGCCCTACAGCTCTAACCGTATTCTCTATGCCTACCAAGAAAGGCATTGAAGACACTATTATGGCCCTTAACACCACCACAGCTCAGTCTGATCCATGCCCAGCCTTCTGGATCAAGGAGCTTCGCAGCCACTTCAGCCCGATACTATCCAAAATAATGAACCTCTCCTTTACAACAGGTTCCTTCCCCTCAGCTCTTAAGCATACCTCTATCAGACCTCTTCTAAAAAACTGCAAGCTCGATCCACAAAAAGTAGATTCATACAGACCTATATCCAGTATACCTCTACTTGCGAAGATCATTGAAAAAGAGGTCCAACGACAACTACAAGATCACATTGACGCTTCTGCACCATTAGACTCCTGCCAACATGGTTTTAGGGAATTCCATGGAGTGGAAACTCTTCTTACCACCCTCTTCTGCAAAATAATCACTGGCATTGATGACATCCATCAAGGATTTGCTCTCATCTTTCTGGACATCGCTGCAGCTTTTGATTCAGTAAGTCACGAGCTCCTCTTAGGAAGACTAATTGAGAAAGGTATTAATGGAAGAGCGCTTGAATGGTGCAGATCTTACCTGTCCGGAAGATGGCAACATGTTCGTTCAGGAGGGATAATTTCGGAACCTTTCCACCAAAGCCAGGGAGTCCCACAAGGTTCCTCCCTTTCTGCCCTCCTGTTCAACATTTACATGCAGCCAATTTGTAAGATCATCCGATCCTTCAATGTTGACTGCATGTTATACGCCGACGATGTCCTGCTGTACATACCCTTCTCTACGGAACATCTGGACCTCTCTCCACTGACGAGCTGTTTCAATGCAATATCTGACTGGCTTCTCTCCCAAAACCTCCGAATTCAACATAAGAAGACCGAAGTACTCTTCATTACGAGGAACCCTAACTTCACCCCACCACAATTCCTTAAAGTAAAAGAAGCAGAGTTACAATCTAAACCAACAATACGCTACCTGGGAGTCACCTTGGATCAACGCCTGGACATGAAAGCCCACATCGGAAACACAGTCAGAGCAGTATACTACAAGATCCGCTCTCTCAGGCATTTACGATCAATGCTGGAACCAAATGACTTCAGGACTATATATCAGGCGTTGATCATACCTCATTTTGACTACGCCAATGCCATCCTACAAGGCTTGCCCCTATCCACCTTGAACCCGCTGCAGCTCGCCATGAACGCGGCAGCAAGGGTCATCCATGGAGCCTCCAGAAGTGACCACGTGACACCTTTACTGATACAGTTACATTGGCTACCCATACAGGCTAGAATCATTTTCAAGACTTTGTTACTCACTTTTAAAGCTATTAACAAGCTCTCATCTGAAGCAATAACTGCCCTCATCCATACCACATCCCCAAATAGAGCAAGAAGATCCACGGCTATAAACTCCCTAAAAGTTCCAAAAGCAATAACAGATTGCACTGCATCTACAGCCAATAGGGCGTTTAGTATCAGTGCGCCAAGATGCTGGAACGCATTACCTCCAGATATCCGGGCCATTAAGAGCCTTACACAGTTTAGAAAAGCCCTCAAATCACATCTTTTCAATAAGTACCTCACACAATCCAACACCACCCCTTAGTGGTGCATATGTTTCTATAGAATTCATGTTTATATGACTCTGTGTTTCACGATATGTAAATAGTTACCCCTGTTATCCCAGTTATTTGCCCTGTTATCTGTGAACTCATACGTGTTAATTGTACTGAGCATTTTTGTTCCATGTAAACCGCGCTGATGCTGAATAGTGCGGTATAGAAGAGACTTTAAATAAATAAATAAAAATAAATAGGGTAAACTATTTAAGACTAATAAAAGAAAATATTTTTTCACTCAACGTGTAATCAAACTCTGGAATTTGTTACCAGAGGATGTAGTAAAGGCTGTTAGTGTAGCTGGGTTTAAAAAAGGTTTGGACAAGTTCCTGGAGGAAAGGTCCATAAACCATTATTAAGAAGGGACCCAGGATATCAATGCTTGACCCAGTACAAGCATTGTGGAACCTGTGTCTCTTAGGGAAACTGCTAGGTACATATGACCTAGATTGGCCACTGTTGGAAACAGAATACTGGGCTTGATGGACCTTGGTCTGACCCAGTATGGCATATCTTATGATCTTATGTTCTTATGTTCTCCTCCCTGGATCATCTTGGGGTCCTGTGGGGCTATAACATCCTGCTCTATAGTCCCACTTGCTGTGAGTTGAGCCCTGTTTGTGTGGGTGACCTGGAGTCTGCCTGAGTGGCGTGTGAGGGAGCCGTTCCTGGGAGTGTGCAGCAGAGGACCCTCCAGCAGTGTTTGAAGAGCTGCTCCTTCTCCTCCCTGGATCATCTTGGGGTTCTGTGGGGCTATAACTTCCTGCCCCAAGGCCCCTTGGGCTGTGGTCCGAAAGGGCATGTCTAAAGAGGCAGGTCACACCCCTTTGGCGCCCCTTCGGCGTCCATTGGCATTTCTTGAAGGCTTTGCATGTTTTCCTGTTTGGTCTTATTTTCAAATTTGTTTGGCCGCTTTTAAGTTTGTTGAAGCATGGGGAAACGGAAAAATAAGAAGCCAACAGGTGATACAGGCTCTATTGGTATGGGGAATGGTAAGGTCATTGGTCACCCTTGATAGGCATTTCCTGGTGTTACCCAAGATGGGCTCTCTCACTGAAGGGGCATCTCTGAGCTCCGTGGAGTGCACGCCTCCTCCTCTTCCTGTCCCCCAGCTTTCTTTTACTCGAGATAGTAGTGTTGTTACCAAGTGTGATACAATTTCCTATTCTCCGGGACTGTTGCCTAATCCTGTGACTGTTCTAACTGGTGTTTAATTTTTACCCTCCACCTGATGATGTTACTTTAAAAGATTTGTGGTCTGCCATTGCTTCTATTGATGCTAAAGTATCTACTTCGTTTGAGTCTTTATGTACCTTTACACAAGAGGCTCATCACAAATTTGCTGAGGTAGATAATGTCACAGTGCTGACTCATCAGTGACCCCTATGGAGACAGAAGATAGTGCAGCTCAGGGAAATAATGACGTTCTGAGAAAGCACATGGTGGAAAGTTGCCAGGGGCAACGTAAGCAAGTGAGGTCACGAGCTTGGGAGACACCCTCAGCCAATAGGAAAGCCAGGGGATTTTCACCTGACTCTAATCAGCTAGGGAGTGGTGCAGCTAGGAAATACCTAGATAAACCTAGCTCACAAACAGTTAGGCAGACCAGGACTGAAGGGAACAAGTGCAGGACGAAGGCACAGCCCAAGAGCCAAGATAGGAACTGGAGAGAAACCCAGAGAAGGAACTGGATACAGGAGGAGGACAAAAGAAGCTGTGAAGAGAGCGTGTCAGAGTACCCCATTGGAAGCTTGAATGGAAGTCTGAGTGAGTCCGAGGAATGCTTGAATGAAAGGTACATTGTAATGTTTATTGTAATGACCTGACTCTTGTTTATTGTCGGATACTGTTAGTTTTATGTAAACCGCGCTGATCGCAAATAGTGCGGTATATAAGAAATGTAAATAAATAAATAAATACAGACAGCGTGACACAGCTAGTGAAAGTAAATGTAACAGCCCAGCGTGGAGCAGAGATAGAAGAGAAAAGGTACAAGCCAGGAAGTTTAATTCCAGTGCAAGAAGGGGAGCAGAGATATTCCAGTACCCTTTTTATAAGCAAAGGAAAGGCTTTTTACCTGAAGAAGGGACACACTCTGAAAGGTACGAGAGACCTAGAGTTTTCAAAGGGCTGCCGTCAGGAGTTCCAGCTGGTTCTAAGTTCCTACCTAAAGCAGAGCTCAGAGCAGGGCCAATTCCACCTAATAGTGGGACAGAGGAATTCTCTAACCTGCTAAACAGAGGTCAGCAGAGGGGAGGCTCCTATTACCACAACAGGAGTGATTGTGGTAATCACAACCAGTTTTCCTTTAAGACGTCACAGCCAGGATGGGCTGTTTGCTGAGCCCACACAGAGGGAGAGTGCAGAGGGATTGATTCCTGATGTGGAGCCAATGCAATGTGATTTACCTATGACTGAAGAAATTATAGAAATGGATTGTAGTCTTTCTGTGGCAGATAATACAATCTCCCTCAGATAAAGAGGAATAAGCAGCCTGCCAAGGCAAAGCAAGGCCTTATTCTCAGTGGCTACAAGCCTGTATTTAAACTACATTTCTGTTGCTGAAAGAAAGCTATTTTTGTGTTCCAGTTTTGCTTTCTGTTTCACCCAAGAAGGGTTTTTGTTTTGTTGCTGTAAATATTTGAATATCCTAATTGGGAAAGGGAAATAAAGCCCTATTTACCTTATTTGGTTGTCCACAACTATTTTTAGTGTAATCTGGCAGCAGCTACAACTACCAGGAGGCCAGTTACACTGGGGTCTAGTGCAATACCAAAGCTTACCGGTAGGTGCACAAAGAGGGCCCGCGACATAATGGCGTAGTGTTTTAGGATTTTTTTGGAGTACCACGTGACTTCTTCTGGAAGACAAGAGAAGAAGCAAAGAGGAAAATCATCGCTGGAGGAACAGGTGACCTTGCTGAAGCACTACCTGGGGGAGAATTTCGCTGGCAGGTCGGCCAGAAAAGAAAAGCCAAGAACTTTCTCACACGCTGGAATCTACCAGAAACTCAGGTAACGGTGACCTGGGTGGGAAAGGTAGAAGGATAAAGTGAGAAAGGGGAGAGCTAATCCCTAGGCAGGAAGTGGGCAAAAAGTGGTGCCGCACTTGGTGTGCTTGTTTGTTTTTCTTGCAGGTGTTCAGCTCCAGAGAGATGGATCCACAGAGCGTACAGCAATGGATGCAAGCGCAGTGGGACAGGCAAGAAGCGCTTATCCAGCAGATACAAGGACAGTACATGGACGCTATGAGGGAGCAGCAGCGACCTTTGATGGAGGCGTTAGAAGTTCTTGTTAAAAAGCCACAGGACAATGACGCAGCAAACTTGCCAGTCATGCCGCAAGTACCATTGAACAATTGTGCAAATTTGTCTGTGAGACAGCTCACTCAATACGATGATATTGATGATTACATAGAATCATTTGAGAGGATTGCAGAGACCCTCAAATGGCCGTCAGAGCAGTGGGCCATGCGTTTTGCCATGACCTTAACCAGAGAAGCTCTGGCAGCATTTAAGGGTATGCCTGCTGCTTTAGCCACTGATTACGTGGAGATTAAAAAAGCCATAAAGGATAGACTAGGCCTTACACCCAGGCATTATAAGCACCTATTCAGGGAGGCGAAAATACAGAATAGGGAGACTCCCAGGGCCTTATATCAAAGGTTGAAAAGCCTTGTATATAAGTGGCTCAACCCTGCAGAGAGATCTGTAGAATCCCTTATGAATGATATCATAATGGAACAATTTATGTATTCTGTATCACCAGAGTTAAGGACCTTCCTCACATTACAGGATTGCCGGGATCCTGAAGAAGCAGCTAATATGGCCGAGGTATACTATGAGGCCAAAAGAGCTGACGCCTCTAGAGTGGGCGAAGTAAAAATACATGGCAATGAAAATCCTGGTAAAGTGAGAAAGGGGAATAGAGTTGTAATGTATAAAAATGATAAGCCGGATGACACTGTTGATAAGGTGAATGGTGATAAAACATGCTATAAGTGTGGAAAGGTAGGCCACTACCAGAGAAATTGTAGAGTGAAAACTGTCTTGGTAACAGGGGAAGACAGTCAAATCCCAGAAGAATTTCTCCAGATGGTTCAGGTGGAGGGGATAGAAGCCATGGCGTTATTGGATTCGGGAGCCGACCAAAGTATGGTTTCTCAAAGAATGTGGGAAACCATTGAGAACCAGTCTTCGGAGGCCCCGAATCAGGTAGCCGGACAGGTACGCATACGCTGTGTACACGGAGAGGCATCCCATTATCCTTTGCATGAGGTTAACATAAAGGGTTTTGGGGTCTCTCAGAAAATATTAATAACAGTAGTACCCAAGTTACCCTATGCTGTTGTCCTCGGGAGGGATTGGGCACCCGTCTGTCATGAAATAGAGAAGGGTCTCCAGGAAGTAATAGCCCCTACACCCACACGCTGCCAACCTGTAGATGTAGAAGTAGGAGCTGAGGCCTTAGCGGCTAGCATTCCTGGTCCTCTGTTTGGGAAGCCGCGTAAAACAGACTCCCCAAAGCAGCCCCCACTCAAGGCAACAGCACCTGATAAGCTGAAATTCGTATTGCAATTTTGTAAAATTAATACACAGGCTAAGGGACCAACAAGGGCTACCGCGGCAGCCGCGGGATATGATCTCTTTAGCGTAGAAGACGCCCTTGTTATGAAAGGGGGACAGGCTCTGGTAGATACTGGGATCCAGATAAAAATCCCAGAGGGATGCTATGGGCGCATCGCACCCCGGTCAGGGCTAGCTGTAAAACACTCGCTAGATGTGGGCGCAGGGGTCATTGACCCGGATTATCGAGGTCCCCTAAAAGTCTTGCTATTCAACTTCGGGAATAAAGACTTTAAAATACATACAGGTGACCGTATTGCACAGCTGATTTGTGAGCGGGTAGGGTTCCCCTTAGTGGAAGAAGTACCCTCACTGCCACCAACGAAGCGGGGGGCGGGGGGATTTGGCTCCACAGGCGAAAGGGAGGTTAAAAACCTAACAGCCTTAGGGGAAGAAAGAAGCGAGGAGGATCTGGGCCCACAGATTGAGGACTGGGAAAAGCAACCTACCCCGAGGATAGGGACCGAGCTGTCGCCCCAGCAGCAGAAAGAATTAATACAGATGTTAGGGAAATTTAAGGATGTGCTGACAACTCGGCCGGGTGAGACCCGCCTCGTAGCCCATGAAATTATTACAGTCCCCGGGCGAGTAATTCGGCAGCGGCCCTATAGAATGCCAGAGACTCGCAAACAAGAAGTGATCAAACAGGTAAAAGAAATGCTGGCCACTGGCATCATTGAAGAATCACATAGCCCGTGGTCCAGTCCGATCGTGCTAGTGCCAAAACCTAATGGAACCTTAAGGTTCTGCATCGACTTTAGGCAAGTCAACGAAATTTCACAGTTCGATGCGTATCCCATGCCGCGTATAGACGATCTTCTGGATCGCCTAGGGCAAGCTAAGTATCTGACCACCCTTGACCTAAGTAAGGGCTATTGGCAGATTCCCTTAACACGGGAATCTAAGCCCAAGACAGTGTTTAGCACGCCGATTGGGCTGTTCCAATTTAAAAGGATGCCCTTTGGTTTACATGGGGCAGCCGCCACATGTCAGCGGTTGGTGGACCACGTTTTGCGGCCCCACCACGAATACGCCCTTGCTTACATGGACGATGTAGTCATATATAGCACGTCCTGGGCGCAACATCTGGCTAGGGTGGAGGCAGTGCTAAGAGCACTACAGAGGGCTGGCCTTACCCTCAACCCGGAAAAATGCCTGTTTGCCACAGAAGAGGCCAAATATCTAGGCCATATGATTGGTAGAGGGCTGGTAAAACCCTTAGCAAACAAGATAGAAAGTGTCAGGGATTTCCCTAGACCTTCCACGAAAAAACAGGTCCGAAGCTTTCTGGGGTTACTCGGCTACTATCGCCGTTTCATACCCCGATTTGCGGAGGAGAGCATTGTCTTCATGGCCATGTTAAAGAAGAATGCGCCCAACCACGTACAGTGGACCCCAGAGGCAGAAACAGCATTTGAGGCTTTAAAGGGGAAGCTCTGTAGCACCCCGGTGCTGCGGGGTATAGACTTTAATCTGCCGTTTATAGTACAAACGGATGTGTCGGACACGGGATTAGGGGCAGTGCTGTCCCAAGTTTTTGAAGGGGTCAAGCATCCGGTAGCGTATCTCAGCAGGCAGCTCTCTAAGGCGGAGAAAAATTATGCCACGATCGAGCATGAATGCCTGGCGATAAAATGGGCCATTGAGGCGCTCCGTTTTTATCTAACGGGTAGGAAATTTTTACTTGTAACGGATCATGCCCCGTTAAAATGGCTCCACTTAGTGAGAAATAATAACGCGCGATTAACAAGGTGGCACCTAGCGCTACAAGCTTTTAATTTCACTGTTCAGCATAGAGCAGGGAAAACCCATGGCAATGCGGATGCACTATCGCGTATTACGTGCTGTCCGTCTGAGACTGGGGCAGCCCGTAATATTTTAAGGGGGGGAATCTGTCACAGTGCTGACTCATCAGTGACCCCTATGGAGACAGAAGATAGTGCAGCTCAGGGAAATAATGACGTTCTGAGAAAGCACATGGTGGGAAGTTGCCAGGGGCAACGTAAGCAAGTGAGGTCACGAGCTTGGGAGACACCCTCAGCCAATAGGAAAGCCAGGGGATTTTCACCTGACTCTAATCAGCTAGGGAGTGGTGCAGCTAGGAAATACCTAGATAAACCTAGCTCACAAACAGTTAGGCAGACCAGGACTGAAGGGAACAAGTGCAGGACGAAGGCACAGCCCAAGAGCCAAGATAGGAACTGGAGAGAAACCCAGAGAAGGAACTGGATACAGGAGGAGGACAAAAGAAGCTGTGAAGAGAGCGTGTCAGAGTACCCCATTGGAAGCTTGAATGGAAGTCTGAGTGAGTCCGAGGAATGCTTGAATGAAAGGTACAGACAGCGTGACACAGCTAGTGAAAGTAAATGTAACAGCCCAGCGTGGAGCAGAGATAGAAGAGAAAAGGCACAAGCCAGGAAGTTTAATTCCAGTGCAAGAAGGGGAGCAGAGATATTCCAGTACCCTTTTTATAAGCAAAGGAAAGGCTTTTTACCTGAAGAAGGGACACACTCTGAAAGGTACGAGAGACCTAGAGTTTTCAAAGAGCTGCCGTCAGGAGTTCCAGCTGGTTCTCAGTTCCTACCTAAAGCAGAGCTCAGAGCAGGGTTAATTCCACCTAATAGTGGGACAGAGGAATTCTCTAACCTGCTAAACAGAGGTCAGCAGAGGGGAGGCTCCTATTACCACAACAGGAGTGATTGTGGTAATCACAACCAGTTTTCCTTTAGTAAAAGAGAACGACGTCACAGCCAGGATGGGCTGTTTGCTGAGCCCACACAGAGGGAGAGTGCAGAGGGATTGATTCCTGATGTGGAGCCAATGCAATGTGATTTACCTATGACTGAAGAAATTATAGAAATGGATTGTAGTCTTTCTGTGGCAGATAATACAATCTCCCTCAGATAAAGAGGAATAAGCAGCCTGCCAAGGCAAAGCAAGGCCTTATTCTCAGTGGCTACAAGCCTGTATTTAAACTACATTTCTGTTGCTGAAAGAAAGCTATTTTTGTGTTCCAGTTTTGCTTTCTGTTTCACCCAAGAAGGGTTTTTGTTTTGTTGCTGTAAATATTTGAATATCCTAATTGGGAAAGGGAAATAAAGCCCTATTTACCTTATTCGGTTGTCCACAACTATTTTTAGTGTAATCTGGCAGCAGCTACAACTACCAGGAGGCCAGTTACACTGGGGTCTAGTGCAATACCAAAGCTTACCGGTAGGTGCACAAAGAGGGCCTGCGACAATAAGCAATTACTTGATATAGCTAGCACTGTTTCTACTTTGAATAAACAGGTAATTAATTTGCAGCAGACAAGTACTGCATTTATTAAAGATTCATTATCTACTTGTTATAAATTAGAATCATTGGAGAATAGCGGTAGGGCATTTAATCTTCGTTTTTTAAATTTTCCTAAATCATCTTCGCTCTCTCCTCAGATTTTGTTAGAGAAATATTTCAGTGAAGTTTTGTTGTTTTCTGATAAGATTGCTATTCAGTCTTCTTATTACCTCCCTGGAGGGAAGTGCCAGCTGGAAAAGGCAGTTGATGGGGTAGATGTATTACCTATAGATGTGGCTAAATATTTAACTGATTTCTTGAGGATTCAACGGATTTGATTGCTAAAAGGGTCACGTTGGTGCTTTCCTTCTTCTCTAATTTAGATAAAATACAGGACCTGAAGGCTTATTTTAAAAACAAAGATAAGCCTTTTTGTGGTTATAAAATATATCTGTTTTCAGATTTTTCCAAGCCTATACAGGCCCGTAGTAAAGGCTTTTTGGCCTTAAAACCTAGGGTGCTAGAGTTGGGTACTACATTTTTCTTAGGGGTATGTTTACTAAACCATCTTAACGTAGCAGTGGCGACGTTATCGCTCGATAACGTTGGCAGCGGCGTTAAGGCACACTAATGCTGTGAAATCTGGCTCTGAAGGGTGGAATAAGGCCTCCCAGAGAAGGAGATAGGGGTCAATGGGCAGAGAGTAGGCGGGGAGAGGCTCTAGGCACCCTAACGCTGTGAAATCCGGATCTGAACACTAACGCCAGTGAAACCCTCGCGTTAGAGGCACATTTGCAGGAGAGAGAAACCATTTCAGTCAGCAATGTACAGCAAAGGCAGGGAAACCCAGAAAAGTGATAGTAGTGATACATGTGCAGGAACCAAAAAGGCAAATAAACATATAAAATGACGAGAACCACATTTGAAATCCCAATAACCAAGCTGGGCAATAGTGATATTAATGATAAACATAAAACAACACTACTGACAAAGCCTAAAAAAGAAGATATCATGTTTGGAAGGGTCTATGCTCTGTTCCCCTACAAAGTGAATGATCCCACATTGAAATAGCGGTGATCAGGGTTTTTGTCATTTATATTGGGCAGGTTTGTTATGGCGTGCACATGTGCAGCAACAGCAGAGTGGGCACGTAGGAAACGGCAACTGATGCTGTAAATGGGATACAGAGGGCTGCAGGCGGCACATGCTGTGGTCCAGCTGGGGCACAGTGCGGACTAGGCAGATGCCTAGGTGGCACATAGGGAATGCCAAAACTGTAAAGCATCAAGACAGCAATTGACGAGGGACCAACATGGGCACGAGTGTGTGTCCCACAGTGTCACAGGGGATATTACCCAGCAGGTACCCCCAGGGCACATAACATTGGCAGGCGGTACCGGGGGGAAGCGCGCATGTCCATGTAGGCACCCCTACCCGAGAACCCACACCATAGGCAGCTGCCTACCGGCACACACACTGGATGGCCTGGGACTGCACACCACCAGCAGCACCGGCATAAGGGCATGTCAGCTTGGTGGCGGAGGGGTGCTGGTGGCGGAGGGGGCAGTGGCATCTGCCCACAGCAGACCAAGGCCAAGCCCCGTTTAGGTGGGTGCCATGCACTGCAACAGACAAGGTCTGTCTGGTGAAAAGTCATGGTATCCCCAGGGAATGGTCTGCCCTTCTGGCAACAGTTTGGTGCAATACACACAGCAAGTGTGTTCAGGGGCAGAAGATCCCAGCTGTGGCTCCTGCCAACCTTGTCCCCATATTTTACCCAGTACTAAACCATGGTAATAAAGCTGGAACCTTTATTGCAGATAAATTAAACATGCCTGAAATGCCTATATTTTACCCTACAGAACACAGACACCATAAACATGTGCAATCCTTAGAGCAGAGTTTCCCCAACTACAGTCCTGGAGGGCCAAACACCATTCAGGTTTCATGCTGTCCCTAATAAATATGCCTGTACTGCATTTGTATGCATCACCCCCATTGTATGCACATGTATCTCATGCATATTCATTAGGGACAGCATGAAAACCTGAACAGTGTTTGGCCCACCAGGACCGGAGTTGGTAACTTCTGCTCTAGAGCAGCGGCCAACAGGGGCAGAAACACCCACACCCACAGGCTGCATTATCCAAAGCCTCACGGAGAGTCAGGTTGTTGGGCCCTGTAATGAGCAGCATCTCCCAATACTGGCACCTGTATACCTTAGCAATGCCATCCTAAACTTGGGAACACGTTCCACATATATCAAAAGGTTGCTATGATTTATTGCAGCTAACAAATCCTAAATTAAACACGATTTTTTGATAGAGATTAATCATAGCAACCTTTCTGATATCTGTGGAGTGTGTTTTAGTTATTGCTTCTGACAGTGTTTACCACCCCAGGGAGTGATCCCAACAGTATTGCGTACCATAGCAATGCCCGCACTGTGCCCAGGACTGGTGTGGCGGCCAGGGTTGCCACAAACCTCCATATTTGCACAATGCTGGCATAGGTGTGGGAGTGTGTGTATGTCTATCCAGTGTTTTGTTGCTGCCTACACCTTACTGAGCCCATACTGCTTGCACTGTTTCCAGTGTTAGCCTGCCAATGTGCATAATGAGGAGCAAGGTACTGTGGGTACGGCCCAGACAGGGTGGCCTGGGCAGGATGCATCAGCACAGGGAATAGGGCAATGGCTGGGACATTGTAGTGCCCGACCACCACCTGCACGGGCAGGGTGGCCACAGCATGTCCTGCTGGGAGGTCACTCTCACCCTGACTGAGCAGTGACCACGGCATGGCTAGTCACCCCCATAGTGCTGTGCAGTATATCTCTCAAGTTATATTTATGGGTACTTTTTTCTGGGGCCTTATCACTGGCATACCTGCTTGGTGTGTGTGCTCACATCCCATTTTTGGGTGCACACAGTTCCTCCAGGAACATGCACTATGTACTAGGTAGCAGACTGTCTGCAGTTAGCATGTGTATGGCTGGGGCACCTTGCAGGGTGCAGTAGGTGGAGACTGAGTGTGCTCTCTGCTGGTGAATGTCAGATAGTGGTGGGGGCAGCTGAGCTTCTCCAGCATTCTGCCTGTCTGCCATTGCCTTATGTGATGTGCACAGATCTGCACTGACTGCCCTGTAGGGTGCCTGTTCCACAGCAGGACGGGGGTTGATGGTCCCCTCTACTGCCACCATTGCAGAGATGTACCATGTGGATCTGTTGGTGGGAGAACCTGTCCCCCACCCTAAGCTACAGAGGGTGGGTGGGTTGGGTGGTGCTACATAATCTGCTTTTGGGTCCAAACACCCCCCTTCACCTATAACATGTGACCATGTCACCCACACAGGATTTGCACTATGCTGGGTGAATCATAGTCCACAAGGGCTAAATGGGACTGGGAAATACAGATGGACACAGGTGTATCTGCAGGGACTACCTATCACACACTGGCACTGATGTGGAACTGCAGGACAGCCTATCTCAGCCGAGCCAGGTGCTGCGGACCTGGTGCTGGGCGCCCAACCTCACCCTCAGGGTGAGCACAGGACCCGCACAATGTCACAATCTGTAGCTACTCTGTGCCAATAACACACACGGTCAGTTCCCCCTACCAGGCCGGGGTGCTATAGAGGCACTTACCCCATCTTGTGATCAGATGTATGCTGCTGATCTGCATGTGCAGTGCATCATGGGTACGGGTGGGTTTACCCTATCCTGGTAACCACAGCAGACAGTTTGTGTGGTGACCTGCAGTCTTTCTGTAGCCAGCCAGCAGTGTGGTAGTAGCTATAGAGATGTAGCCTACTGGTTACTTCAATGACTGTGGAGGCAGAGGTCATGGGTTTGATCCCACTGTGGTGTTATTTAGGAAAGCTGTCTGAGGCTTTTCCTTTTCATTTCGATCAGTGCTGCCAGCAGAAACACCCTCACAGTGCTGTAGCCTAAGGTGCCTCATAGGCGCCCTGTAAGGTGCTCTATACAGCGGCCTATAGGGCACATTATAGGGTGCCTTGGCAGACAGGGCACTTTATAATGTGACCTATGGGGTGCCTTTTAGGGCGCCTTATGCGGCACCTTAGGTTACGGCACTGTGAGGGTGTTTTTGCTGGCAGCACTGATTTCAATTAAAAGAAAATGCCTCAGACAGCCTTTTTTAGATTACACTACTGTGGGATCAAACTCATGGCCTCTGCCTCCACAGTCATTGCAGT
This sequence comes from Ichthyophis bannanicus, assembly GCA_033557465.1. Taxonomy (NCBI): domain Eukaryota; kingdom Metazoa; phylum Chordata; class Amphibia; order Gymnophiona; family Ichthyophiidae; genus Ichthyophis; species Ichthyophis bannanicus. Next base: position 13,476,326 of record CM066031.1, read on the forward strand.
AACCAATGGGCTACATCATTATAGCTGCTAACACTGCGCCGGCATGTACTTAGGGTTAACGCGCGTTAGCGTGCCACGGCGCCCACTATCACGCGATACAGATTCTTGCTACCTTAGGACTGGAACCCCCACTTCTTATATGGCATTCTTCACATTATCTCTGCAACTAGCGCAGGTAACATTAAGACGGTTTAGTAAACATACCCCTTAGATTCTCATGTAAATATATTATTACCTTTCAGGGATGTACATATGTTTTCTCTGATGTTACTCAATTAGAAACTTTTCTATCAGATAGGAAAAAGAAGTAGTAAGTACAATTTCTTAGTATTTCCTGTTTTGTTTATGATTGTATTAATTTAAATCTCTCAATAAACATATTGAATGATAAGAGAGAAAAGAAAATGTATGAAAGCTGAAAGGAAAAATCAGCCTCAGAGATGGATGTAGGGGAGCAAGTGAAGAAGACAGGAGTAGAGAGAAGTGGCAGGTGGATTGCAGACTCTAGAAAAGAGTTACAGTTGTGGTCAACATTATTGGCATTCTTGCAGTTCAACCCCCAAAATGTTTATTATTGCCTTAAAAAAGTGACCAGTGAAATGGCTTTGGACTATATATGTACACATATTTGACATATAAAAGAATCAAATAACACAAGATCAATTTAAGAAGGAAATAGTAGGAATTAGTATAAAAACTGGGGCATTGCCAGAAGATGATTATTGGCACCTTTATAAACAATTCAAATCAGATTGAATTGAAGAACTACATTCCCATTACAGTAAAATAAGACGCATGTGTGATCAATTGTCAGTACTCACATGACTTGAATATCTTGAGAAATAGTTGGAAATAATATAATATTTTACTCGTACATTAAAAAAAGATGTCTGTGCAACTTAGATGTAGCAATTTCTGAGAAAAAAACCCAAAACAAAACAAAAAACCTATGACCTGGACTGGATTAATGGCTTCCTTCACTACAAGAAAGCTGCCCGAGACAGTCAGAAAAGCCATTATCACCAAACATCAAACTTCAAAGGTGTACAAGGCCATCTGCAAAGACCTTGGGATTCATGTTTCTACAGTTCACAGTGTTATTAAGAAGTTATCTGCTCATGGATCTGTCAAGAACCTCCCAGGACATTCTGGAAAGAGGAAATTTAATCCAAGAAGTCTTCGAAGGTAAGTGCAAACTATTGAAAAACATCATGTACAACACCCAAAGATCTTAAGGTTGACCTGGAGCAATCTGGAGTGGTGGTGTCAACCTGCACCATGTGCCATGCACTAAACAAAGAAGAGCTTCATGGGAGAAGGCCAAAGAGGACGCCACTACTCAAAGACAGATATAAAAATGCACGTCTGATCTTTGCCCAAACCCACCTTGAGAAACCACAATCCTTCCACAAAAAGTTTCTGTGGACAGATGAAAGCAAACTTGATACTTTGGCAATGCAGACCAGTGATACATTTACAGGTGAAGAAAGTGTGGTTACTCACCTGTAACAGGTGATCTCCGGGAACAGCAGGAATAAGTCTTCACATATGGGTACTGTCAACACCGACGGAGCCTGCGCGGTAACGCTCCCCAGCGTCCCAAAAAGAAAGCTTTTGGGAGCATCCACCAATCATGCGTGCTGCCTTCCCGCCCAACTACCTCTCTCACTTCAGTTGAGTTGAAAGCTGAGACCAAAGGAGAGAAGTAGAAGAAAAAAAAAGAGGATAGAGAAAGACAACTCCTAAGGGAGGTGGGAGGGTTGTGAAGACTTATTCCTGCTGTTCCTGGAGATCACCTGTTACAGGTGAGTAACCATGCTATCTCCAGGAACAAGCAGGAATGTAGTCTTCACATACGGGGACTCCCCAGCTAAGAATACCTAGGGATGACCTCAGCATGTTGCGGATCTAAGATGGGCCATGCTTCCTCCCAGGGACCTCAAGCATCCAAGAGAGGATGGTGGGAAGGAGTTGAACTAGGAATGGAAGAGATGCTGTAGGGAAGAGAATCCTGTGGCCTGCTGGGACATTGGAACCTCTTCTATAGCTCCTTGAGCCAGAAGAGTGGTGACCTCTTGCCACAACAGGTCTGATACCGGTGGTTGAGATCTGAACTGCTTTATTAATGTGGATGGGGGCAAGCTGAGGAAATGAAGCTTGTAACCCAGACTGACGATGGATAGAGTCCAGTTTTCTGATGTGATTTGTCGCCATCTTTTGGCAAAATGGCAGATATGGCCTGGAATATTTAAAGGTTCTGGGCTTAGAACAAGAAAAATGGCTAAGTTCTCTAGATAGCAGTCAAAGGCCCTGAGGAGGCTGAGCTTGCTGGGCCTTCTGAGGTTGTGCCTTTCTTTGTCTAGGTTGTTGTTGCCCCTTCTGGGGAACATGTGTTTGCTGGGTGGAAGATGGATAGAATTTCTTCTACTTAGAGAAAAAAGGTTTTTTGAAAACCTTTTTCTTGGCTGGGTTAGCTGTCGATTTTGACAATCTGTCTAAAGTTGTATTATCAGTGTCAATTTCATTAGCCTTGAGCTGCCAATCCTTGCCAAAGAGATTTTCTCCTGTGCAAGGAATGTTCCCCAGCTTATCTTGCATCCCATTCCTCCAGGTCTGAAGCCTGGAGCCAGGCAACACGACGTGCTCCTATAGATATAGCAGAAGTTCTGCTAATACATTCAAAACAGTCAAAGGTAGCACGATTCATAAATATAAGGATATGTTTACTAAACTGCGGTAATGTCATTCGCGTTAGGTTCCGCGGTAAAGGCACAGATGCCCATATAAAGGTGTGGGCATTGCATCGTTAGAGCAAGCTGTAGCAGCTAACGCGCGTTACAAGGCGCCTTAAACTAACGAGCATTACAAGGCCACTTGTAAGGCACCTTGCAAGACACCCTGTAATGCACCTTGCAAGGCACCTTGCAAGGCACCTTACAGGGTGCCTTGCAAGATGCCTTACAAGGTGCCCAGTAAGGTGCCATATAAGGTGCCTAGTAAGGTGCCCTGTAAGGTCCTCATAAAGTGCCCTATAGGGCCTTCTAGGCTAAGCGCCATATTAGGCACTCTTGGACAAGGCACCGCAGAAGGCACCCTGGGCTATGGAACCATAGGTTAAGGTGGCCTAACAAGGTTATGGTGTCCTAGGTTAGTGTGCCCTAGGGACTGCAAGGTGCCTCAGGATGACATGCATGACCTGTGCGGAACAGAGACAGATGTAGCCCTAACACTAGATAGAGCACTCAGGAAAGGCAATGAACAGGTGAGTGAAGGAGGGAGAAGTGGGAGCCGCTGGATCTGCCATATCTGCGGGCATCCCATGTGCCTGCTAGTACTGATGACAAACATGGTGGGGCAGCTGTACCACAGCACAGGGTGTTGGCAATGTAAAGTACCGGAAAAACAGTTGGTGGCAGACGATGGGAATACGTGTCCCCCAGTGGAGGCGGAGGTGGCAGGATAGTTACAGTGATGGGTGGACAGAGGAGTGGTGGTTCCATGCAGATCAGGCACAGGCAAGGCAAGCATGAAGAGGCGCAATGCAGGAAAGGGTATGACATGGGGTGGCAGCCTGCACTGGCAGACAGGACTCTACACAGCTGACAGATGCAGATAGACGGACCGAGGGAATGTTGGCAATTGTTGCGAGTTTATTATGGGCTGGAAGCACAGATCTGCAAAAATATGACCTCTACAGGCATGCACACTCTTTGAGTAGGACAGGCATGAGAGGAGGGAACAACGAGGAACTGAACCCATGAACACTGCCAAGAATGGCATTGTATTAACCAGTAGGCTATACCTCCGTGGTGTATGTCACAGCAATGTCTGGGTACAGAAGGACTGCAGGTCACCGCACAAACTTTCTGCTCTGAGTGCCAGGATAGGGTAACCCCACCAGTATCCATGATGCAATGCACATGCTGAATAGCAGTCTACAGCTGATCACCAAATAGGGTCTGCACCTCTCCGGTACCTCAGCTTGGAAAGACGAACTGACAGTGCGTGATACTGGCACAGAGTAGCTACAGACCATGCCATTGTGCAGGTCTATATTCACCCTGAGGGATAGGATGGGTGCCCAACACTAGGTCCGCAGTACATGTGGTGCTAGAGATAGGTCCTGCTGTACATCCCCATCACTACCAGTGTGTGACAGGTGTTCCTTGCAGTGCAGCCAAAGGTAATTTGGTGTCCATTTGTATCTTGCAGTCACATGTGGCCCTGTGGGACCAGACACCAGTCAGATTGGTGTGTACCCCATGTTAGGGTCTGGCTAACATGGGCAGCTGTTATCAGGACAGAGGGGTTCCTAGAATTGCATGAGGTGTGTGTAGCAGTGCCTTTAAGATTGCAGTGGTATATACTACATACCCCAAAGGGCTCACAACACCCTTTTTGTAGGTAAAGAGCAGATGCCCCTGCCCTGGGGAAGCAACCTCCATCCTGTTTGTATGAGACAGCCCTCCAGGGTTGGTGGACAAGAGCCATACATATGACTGGGGCAGTAGCAGACCAGCAGCAATGCTGGGGTTTGGTCTGGAAAACCCCAACTGCCTCCCACCACTGTCTGCCAGTCACCAGCAGACAGCACAGTCAGACTGTACCTTAAAGGTGTTCTGACCATGCACAGTCTAACTGCAGACAGTCCACCAGCCAGTCCATAGTGCATGCTCACAGAGAAACTATGTGCAGTAAGCAGGCATCTCAGTGATTGGGACCCCAGCACTGAGGAACACAAATATATCACTGGAGGCAGATAGTGTAGAGCGCTATGTGGGAACCTAGACCTGCCATGGTCACTGCTCGGTCAGAGTGAGTGCCCTCCCAGCATGCCATGCTGTGGCCACCCTGTCCATGCAGGTGTTGGTCAGGCACTACAGTGTCCCAGCCATTTCCCCACACCCTGTGAAGATGCATCCTGTCCAATCTGCCCTGTCCGGGCCATACCCAAAATATCTTGCTCCTCATTATGCACCTATTCAGGCTAATGCTGGTAACAGTGGGACATTTTGGGCCGAGTGAAGGGTGGGCAGCCACAGAATAATGTATAGACATACACACACACTCACTCCTATTGCAGCATTGTACAAAGATAGGGGTGGTTGGCAACCCTGCCCGCCACACTGGTCCTGATCACAGTGCCGAAATTGCTAAACTGTGCAGAGGGTTGTAGTAGTGCTCTGGTGATAACTTCAGCTCAATGCTGGGGCCAACAGCCTGACTCTCCATGCATCTTTGGATTGTGAAGCCTGTGTAGTTGGGTGTTTGTACCCCTATTCGCCGCTGCTTTGGGCTTTGCACATGTTGCTGTTGTATCTGCATTGTAGGGTAAAGCATAGGGACATGCTCTGCAGGAACCACAGCTGGGGCTTGAACCTGTGACCCTCTGCTTCTGGACACACTGGCTGGGTGTACTGCACCACACTGTTGCCACAGATGCACAACAGTCCCTGGGGCTCCTGTAGTTTTCCTCAGCCATACTTTGTATGTTGCACTGCACACCACGTACTGATGCAGGGCAGGGCCTAGGTCCACTGCAGGGAGGTGGCACTGCCCCCTCCAGCACAGGCCCCCCCCCCCGCCAAGCTGACATGGCCATTTGCTGTCGGTGCTGGTAGTGTGCAGTCCCAGGCCATCCACTGTGTAGGTAGGCACCCGCCTAGGGAGCGGATCCCAGGGTGGGGGGGCCATACATGGACATCCTCACATCCCCCCTCATCACTGCCTACCAATATTATGTCCCTTCCACATGGGGGCGGGATGACTGGGGGGATGTCAGGTCGGTGCCCTAGCAACTATTGGCTAGGGTGAACCAGGTACATATAGGTGGATTGTGTTTGGCCTTGGTCAGCTGCTATCTTGCTGATTTCCAGTTTCTATGTTCCTATGTGCCACCTAGGTGCCCGCCTGGTCCACCCTGTGCCCCAGCTGCCCATGCTACATGTTCTGCCTGCGGCCCCCTATGCCCCATTTGCACCATCGCCATAGTGGCCATTCATACTTTGGCACTATGGTGTTGCTGAAAATGGAGCACTACTATCACATTGCTTGGGCTCCCTGCCTTGGCTGTACATTGCTGACACGTAAATTGTTTCTCTCTCCTGCAAATGTGCATCTAACGGCAGGTTTTCATTCGCGGTAGGATTCAGCCATTCAGTTCAGCACGTTAGTGTGAAAGGGGCCTCTCCCCACCCACTCTCCGCCCATTGACCCCTTCTCTCCGCCCTCTCTTCACCTTCTGCAGTGTTTACTGTGGCTGGGGACGTTAACGATCGTTAACGTTACATAACGCGTGGTATGTAACGTTACCGCAGTTTAGTAAACATACCCCTTAGAGACATTCTGAGCATGTTTGACCAAAGTCAAATGATCTGTCCGTTTATCCTCTTGAAGAAAAGGGTTCAAAAGCTCTAAGTCTTTTGTAACCTCTTCAAAAAACATTCCCATGTATAATATATAGGAACTGATTCTTGCTGACAGCATGGAGGACTGAAAGCATCAACGACCAAAGGCATCCAGTGTTCTAGACTCACGACCTGGTGGACTGGAAGAGTGTCTCTTAGCACTCTTAATCCGTCTCATGGTGGACTCTACCACCATAGAATGATGTGATAACTGAGTTTTTTGAAATCCTGGACAAGGTGGTACTCGATACATAGGGGGATGTTTACTAAATTGCGGTAACGGTACATAACGCGCATTATGTAACGTTAACGCTCGTTAAATAATGTTAACGAGCGTAAGGAGACGTTACGTCTCATAACGCGCGTTAATGTTACGTAACGATCGTAAAGCTCCGTGGCGCGGTAAAACAGCGCAGAAGGTGGAGAGAGGGCGGAGAGAAGGGGTCAATGGGCGGAGTGTGGCCGGGAGAGGCTCCATTCACACTAACGCGCTGATCTGAAGAGCTGAATCCCAACGCGAATGAAAACCTGCCATTAGATGCACATTTCAGGGGAGAGAAACCATTTCAGTGTCAGCAATGTACAGCATAGGCTGGGAAACCTAAACAAAGTGATAAGTGTGATACATGTGCACAGAACAAAAGGGCACATAAACATTGAAAATGACCTCAACGAACTGGAGAAAAAACATAACCAAGCTGGCCAATAGTGATATTAATGGGAAACACCAACCCCCTCCCAAGAAAGCCCCAAAAAAAGATATTAATCGTGGGAGGGTCTATGCTCCGTCCCCATACAAGGTGAATGAGCCCACAGTGAAATAGCGCTGATCAGGGCTTTCCCCTGTTAGTGAACAGGTGGCCTATGGCATGCACATGTCCCGCAACAGCAGGGTGGGCATGTCAGAACGGGCAACTGGACAGATTCCGGAAAAGGGGATACAGAGGGCCGTAGGCGGCACATGCTGTGGTGCAGCTGGGCCACAGTGCAGACTAGGGTGATGCCTAGGTGGCCCATACGAATGCTGAAACAGCAGAGCAGCCAGACAGCAACTGCTGAAGGCCCAACATGGGCACGACTGTGTTTCCCACAGTGTCACAGGGGATAGTACCCAGCAGGTACCCCAAGGGCACGGAACATTGGCAGGCAGTGCTGGGGGGAAGTGTGGACACCCATGCAGGCACCCCTACCCCAGAACCCGCACCATAGGCAGCCGCCTACCCGCACACTGGATGGCCTGAGACTGCGCTCCACCAGCACCACCAGCAGAAGGGCATGTCAGCATGGTGTCAGAGGGTTACTGGTGGTGGAGGGGGCAGTGGCAGCTGCCCAGAGCAGACCGTGGCCTAGCCCTGTGTAGGTGGGTGGCATGCACTGCAACAGACAGGCCCTGTCTGACGAACAGTCATGGTATCACCAGGGAATGCACTGACCCTGTGACAACATGGTGGTGCAGTGTACAAAACCAGTGTATTCAGAAGCAGAAGGTCACAGGTTCAAGTTCCAGCCAACCCAGTCCCCATATTTTACCCACTACTAAAACCTGCTAATACAGACAGAACCTTTATTGCAGATGACGTAAACATGCCCAAAACACCTACATTTTACCCTACAAAGCACAGACACCATAAACATGCGCATTTCCTAGAGCAGTCTCCCAAATGCAGTCTTGGAGGGCCAAACACCATCCAGGTTCCATGCTGCCTCCAAGAAAGATGCCTGTGCTGCATTTCTATGCACTGCCCCCATGGTATGCAGATGTATCTCATGCATATTCATGAGGGACAGCATGAACACCCGAACAGTGTTTGGCCCACCAGGACTGGAGTTGGGAACCTCTGCCGTAAAGCAGCAGCCAACAGGGGCAAACACACCCGCACCCACAGGCTCCAGTATCCAATGCTCCTGGAGAGGCAGGACATTGGGCCTTGTGTGCATCTCCCAATACTAGCACTTGCATACCTTAGCAATGCCACCCTAAACCTGGGAATACGGTACACAGCTATCAAAAGGTTGCTATGATTACTGACAGATAGCAATTCCGAAGTTAAGTACAATGTTCTGATTGAGCTGCATCATAGCAACCTTTCTGATGTCTGCGGAGTGTGCTACAGGTCTTGTGTCTGACAGTGTTTACCACCCTGGGGAGTGACCCCAACAGCATTGCGTACCATAGCCATGCCTGTACTGTGCACAGGACTGGAGCGGTGGTCAGGGCTGCCAAACACCTCTATAGTTGTACAATGCTGGCATAGGTGTGGGAGTGTGTGTCTGTCTATCCAGTCTGTGGTGGCTGCAAACACCCTCCACAGCCCACACTGCTAGTACTGTTGCCAGTATTGTCCTGCCAATGTGCATAATGAGAAGCAAGGTACCGTGGGAATAGCCAGGATAGGATGGCCTGGCCTGGATCCATCTGTACATAGCATAGGGCAATGGCTCGGACATTGTAGTGGCCAGCCACCACCTGCACGGACAGGGTGGCCACAGCATGTCCTGCTGGGAGGTCACTCTCACCCTGACTGAGCAGTGACCACGGCATGGCTAGGTTCCCCCATAGTGCTATATAGTATTTCTCTCATGTGATATTTATGGGTTCTCTTTTGGGGCCCAATCACTGACTTATCTGCTTGGTGTGTATGCTAACATCCCAGTTCTGGGTGCACGCATTTCCTCCGGGAGCATGCACTATGGACTAGCTAGCAGACTGTCTGCAGCTAGTATGTGTCTTGCTGGAACACCTTGCAGGGTGCAGCGGCTGGAGGCTTGCTGCTGGAGAATGTCAGATAGTGGTGGGGGGCAGCTGAGCACTTTCAGGCCTTTTCTGTTTGCTATTGCTTTATGGATGTGTACAGAGCTGCATTGCCTGCCCTTTAGGGTGTCTGTTCCCCAGCAGGACTGGGGTTGATGGTCCCCTCTAATGCTACCATTCCAGGGAGGTAGAATGTGGATCTGTTGGTGGGAGATCCTGTTTCCCACCCTCAGCCCCAGAGGGTGGGTTGGGTGGTGGTACATAATCTGCCTATGGGTCCATAAGGGCTAAACCTGACTGAGACATACAGATGTATCCAAGGTGTGTTTGCAGGAACTACCTATCTCACACACTAGCACTGCTGGGGACCTGCAGCATGGCCTATTTCTGCCATGGAAGGTGCTGTAGACCTGGTGCTGGGCACCCCACCTCACCCTCAGGATGAGCACAGTATCTGCACAATATGATGGTGTGTAGCTACTCTGTGCCAGTAACACACACGGTCAGGTCCCCCTACCAGGCTGAGGTGCTATGGGGTTACATACCCCATCTTGTGATCATCTGTAGACTGCTGATTTGCATGTGCAGTGCATCATGGGTACGGGTGGGTTAACCCTATCCTGGTGACCACAGCAGACTGTTTGTGTGGTGACACGCAGTCCTTCTGCAGTCAGCCAGGGCTTTGTTCGCAGCTGTAGCCCACTGGTTACTTCATTGCCTGTGATGCCAGAGGTCAAGGGTTCAAACCCATGGTGGGGTTATTTAATAGGGCTGTCTGAGGCATTGTCTATTTTTAATGTACATTAGTGCTGCCAGCAAAAACACCCTCAGGTTTGCTGTAACCTTAAGGTGCCTCACCTTATAGGGTGCCCTATAAGGCGCCCCTATCAAGTGCCTTATAAGGTGTCCTATAGGGCAGGAAACTGCTCTGTATAAACAGCAAGCTCTCCTCTCTGTGACGTCTGCTTTCCACCTGGTTACTCACTCCTCCCAGGTCGCTGCCCCCTCTGGTTTGAGAGACTCCTGCACTCGTCTCAGAGACTCCTGCTCTACCACCTCCCCCTGCTGGGATTTTCCAGCAGCTTTTATCTTTCTGTCTCTTGCACGCTGTACGTGTTTCCCTGAACATGTGCTCCTGATTAGCCTTTTGGTTTTCTGCTGCGTCATGACTAGTGTGTGGAAAACTTGCTCCACTACCCTTTTGCTTCTTGTAATCTGAATATGTTTGCTGCCCATGCGATTCCAAGGTAAGCTCTTCTTTTTCCCCTATTATCTTAGGTTCTGTACCGTTCACTGCATCACAATATCCAACTACTTTTCTTGTGGGAGACACTTTGCCAGTGAATCTTCTAGGTTGAGATTTTTGGTGTCACATCATGCTATTCTATCCTGGATGGGTGGCAAGTTCTCTTTCCAGCTGTACTCTCTCTCTGAAGTGCCGTCTCCTGCAGATGCCAGTACCATTCATCCTGCTCTTGGAGAACTTCCGTCTACCTTGTGGGCAGTGCCAGGATCTAATGTCGGATGTTTTTCTATCCCGCCTGTGAAAATCACCGTGAAACCTGGAGTTCAGCTTCCTAAACTCAAGCAGTATCCACTGCCAGCAGCTGCCATTAATGGAATTTGTCCTGTGACTGAAGATCTTCAAAAACAAGGTGTCATTTATTCTACAACTTCATTATGTAAGACTCCAATTCTTCCTGTACTAAAGGCTGACGGTAAGACTTATAGATTTCTGCAAGACCTGCGAGCAGTAAATAATGTGATTTTGCCAATTTTTCCCTTGGTGCCTAATCCACATGATATCTGGACACAGATACCTTCAGGGACCACCTAGTTTTCTGTTGTAGATTTGAGTTCTGCTTATTTTTCAGTAAGAATTAGCAAAGAAAACCAATACACCGGTAGTCCTGCATATTTTCACAGGCCTTAAGAACTGCATTATTTGATGTAAGACTCGACCATTCCTCTTTAGTTCAATATGTGGATGATTTGCTTTTATGTTCACCATGTTTTGAGTTTGTTTGTCAGATTCTTTGTCTCTATTAGCTCATATTACTAATTTAGGTTTGAAGGTTAATCTGTCTAAACTGCAATTTGTATCTCAAAATGTTACTTTCCTGGGTGTTGTTTTAACACCATCTAGTCGTGCAATTACCTCTGCTAGATTGAAACCTATTCTGTCATTGCCTTTTTGCAGCGACACCAGTGTTATTGCATAGCTTCCTGAGTTTATTAATTTTCTGTAAATAATAGCTAGCGAATTTCTCAAGATCTTATTGCTCCACTTTATGCTCTTATTGGGAAAGAAGGATCTGAAGGCCTCATTGTACCCACATTATCTCAGTGGGAGGTTTGTTTTAAATGTAAAAATTGCACTGGGAAATGCACCATGTTTATTGTGTATGATTATTCTTTACCATTCAAATAGTATGTGGCTATTTCTGATTCCTCTGCTACCTGTGTGCTTTTACAAGCTTTCCCAACTGGTTGCAAGCCGGTAGGCTATTTCTCAAAGTGATTTGATGCAGTGACTTTGGGACTCCCACTATGTCTACGTAGTTTGGTAGCAGTGGCTTTTGCAATTGAAACTTACTGATTTTCTGGTTCTACAGCGCCCTTTTGTTCCATCTAACCAAGACTCAGCCTTTGTCCTCCATACGTTTTATTGACTCTGGAATTAATCATTTCTCCGCTTCATGTTTCAGTATGTACTACATCACTATGCAACCTTTCAACACTTGTGGAGGAGGATGGTCTCATAATTGTTTCCAAACTGTACCTCTACCAGCCCCTGATTATACCTTTGTTTGTGGATAGTTCTGCTTTTAGAGATGACAAGGGCAAACTTCGTGTAGGCTATGCAGTCACTACGGTTTTGTGAAATTTTGGCAATATTTGGCAGCAACGAGGGTTTTTGACTTCTGCTAATAAACCAATTAAACATGCTGCATACATTCACCATTTGTTACAGGCTGTCCTCTTGCCAGCACAAGTTGCAGTTTTAAAATGCAAAGGACAATCTTCTGCTGAAGATTTTGTGTCAAAGGGCAACCATTTTGCAGACCAAGAAGCACAGTGTCACCGACAGTGCTGTATTTAACACCGTCTAAAATGACTTTGTTTTCCCTTTCATCTTTCTTGCAGCAATAGCAAGATACTTCCTTTGAAACTCAGACTCTGACTTTGTGGGGTGCATCCTGTGATGCTCAGGGCTGCTGGAAAGAGGATCATCTGCTTATTTGTCCTGACAGTCTTTTGTTTCAACTTGCCCTGTTCCTACATCATAAGCTTTACCGCTGTGGCTATGAATTATGTCTTTGTTCTCCGGTATCACCTGAACTTCTGTTATTTTTTTCTTTGGCACAGCTTGTCTGCACTGTTTCAAGACTGGCACTGTAGGGTCAGCTTAGGGTCAGTTATTAAGATTTCTGCCTTCCGAACTCTTTTTGATTTTGCAGCCTGTTTTGCAGATCTGCCCTGTGCCAGGGGAAGGAGGTGGTATTTGTCTGGTGGTCACTTGTCTATTCTCCGGATGGGTAGAAGCTTATCCATTACCAGTTTATTCATGTCTGGGGTGTTCCTTTTGTTCTTTCTTGTCTGGGTCCAGCCATTGTTGTGAGTGTCTGGGAGGGTGTTAAAAATTTGGTTTGGTATTAAGAGACAACTGCATACTCCTTATCATCCGCAAAGCTCTGGCCAGGTGGAACGGATGAATAGGACAATCAAAAGTCACTTGCGCACTATGACACAGGATTGGGCTACAGATTGGACGGAAGTCCTTCCTTTTGCCCTTATGGCAGTGCGTAATTCCCCCCAGCGTGCTCGGGGAGGCCTGACTCCATATGAAATAGTTACTGGATGTCCAGCTACTTCTCCACATTACTTGGCAGTTATCCCAGATCACCAATTGTTGCGCAGCAATATTTTGACTTATTGCTCATGGTTGCACTCAGTCCTGTATGTTTCCCTTTTATTGCAAGTGAAATCTCAACGAGATGACAGAATCATCATATCCAGAAGTGAAGTCACCAGACTGGGTCCTGATTAAGAATTTGCATCCAAAGACGCTTCTGGTTCCCAAGTCTCTAGGTCCATTTCGTGTGCTCCTGGTGGGATACTCGGCTTGTAAAGTGGAAGGACATTCTCGTTGGATATACCTTACACAGTGTAAAAAGGCTCCTTCACAGACTCCAGATGGCAGCTCCCTTCATCAGTGAATCCAGAAAATACAACGCAGAGACTTATTGAACATTACATTGATATTACAGAAAAGATCATCAGGATTTACATGCTTTTTGAATGAACTACTTATGCAAAAACCTTTTGTCCAGCATTTATACTACTGATTAGGTGGATAGAGGTGGTTTGATTTAGTATTTTACTAATATATAGGCAATGACCTTTGGGTACTTAACCTCTACTTCATGACGTAATTGAGAATTAAGGGGTAGTTATAGCTATAATACATATCTTCATCATCTTAAGAAGAGTAGGTGTATTTTTATTTTTGTCTTAGAACATTTATTTTGGAGTAATTATAGTTTCAGATGTTTAGAGGTTTGCTAAGAATGTTTCCGTATTTGGTTTTAGTTGTGCTATGGCATATTATTGTTAATGAAGCAGTACTGCATTTAGAATCTTGGGAAAGTTATGAGGGATATCCAAATATTTTTGAGTCACATTTACACTCAGTTACAGAACATTTTAATCTGTCACGTTGTGCGTCTGCCTTCCAACTGTGACAGCTACTCAACACGGGTTTCTACCACAAGTTAGGCCCAAAGCCTTTGAAGAGTTTCGTGATACAGCTTTTAATCTAACAACTGTACGATGGTCTCATACAAACACAGAACCTAGAGTAGTTAGTTCTATGCCTTTAAAGTCCCCTCCAATATGTTTTATGGCTCAAGGTACAGGGAAAGAGGTAGGGGACACCCCATGGAACGTTTGTAAAATAATAATGCTACATAATTCTTCCATCTGGTATAAGAAATCCCACGTACAGAAACCTTATATTTCCGTAGTACAATTAATGCAAGTTCACGGGTATCAGGTGCATGATTATGACTTGTTACAGTATAATAGTTCTGGCTACCTTTTGAATGACTCAGTCCGAGACATACCTAACTGGAGTTGCCCCATATTAGGATATTACATCCCTGGGAACGTAATCTATCTGTAGGAATTAAGGAAATGAACATTACTCAGTGGGCTTTGAATGATTGTACGCAGAATCTAGTCTATCCCCGCAACTTGAAAATTTGGGAAAATAGATTAGTGGCTTTAAATGGAGACTATTTTGTGTGTGGTAATCTTGCATATACAGAAATTCCCAGAGGTTGGTCAGGTACTTGCTATGTTGCTCAGTTAGATACCCCATGGCGGTTTTTACCTTACCAAAATGTTACTTTATTATCAACCTTGAATAATTCCTTAAGAAGAAAAAGGGATGTTTCCCCTCAGGATGAAGCCATAATAGCAGCACAACAGTTGGTAAACTCTACAAGTCCTTTAACTAAATCTCAGATAGATGCATTTACAGGTACTGTTTGGCTCTCAACCTTTGGAGCCATAGCACCCACTAGAGAATATGGTACCCAGATTATGCGATTACAGGCAGTTGTTGAACTTACGGCCCTGGATCTCACAGAGGCTATTAGTGTGTTACAAGGTGCAGTAGACAAGGTGTCCACTTATGCAGCTTAGAATTGCATGGCTTTAGACTACCTATTAACATGGCCGGCCCGTCCATTGAGCAAAAATGTTTTTTGCACAGGGCCCCGCGTTTCAGGGGGCCCCGCGCAAAAAACATCTTGCATCCCAGCAAAGTTTTAAAAAATCATAAACCGGCTGTGGCTGCGGATGCCGCCGTGGCAGCGGCAGAATCGAGAATCAGCCCATTTACAGTCCTTACCACCCCCCCCCCCCCCATCAGCCCAGCTAAGTTTAAAAAAAGAAAAAAAAACCAGAAACCGGCTGCCCATTTACAGTCCTTACCCCCCCCCATCAGCCCATTTACAGTCCTTACCCCCCCCCCATCAGCCCATTTACAGTCCTTACCCCCCCTCCCTCCCTCCCTCCCTCCCCATCAGCCCATTTACAGTTCTTACCCCCCCCCATCAGCCCAGCTAAGTTTAAGAAAAGAAAAAAACCCAGAAACCGGCTGCTGCTGCCGCTGCCGCCGTGGCAGCGGCAGAATGGAGAATCCCGCGGGGCCCCCCTGTCCTGCAGTCTTCTATGCGGCCTCCGTCGGCTGTCAGAGCTGCGCGAAGAGAGAGAGCGAAGAGGGATTAACAGAGCCGCGAGAAAGGGAAACTCTCCCTTCGCGCGGCTCTGAAAAGCCCGCGCTGAGGCCGCATAGAAGACTGCAGGACAGGGGGGCCCCGCGGGATTCTCCATTCTGCCGCTGCCACGGCGGCAGCAGCAGCAGCAGCCGGTTTCTGGTTTTTTTTTTCTTTTTTTAAACTTAGCTGGGCTGATGGGGGGGGGTAAGGACTGTAAATGGGCTGATGGGGAGGGAGGGAGGGGTAAGGACTGTAAATGGGCTGATGGGGGGGGGTAAGGACTGTAAATGGGCTGATGGGGAGGGAGGGAGGGAGGGGTAAGGACTGTAAATGGGCTGATGGGGAGGGAGGGAGGGAGGGGGGGTAAGGACTGTAAATGGGCTGATGATGGGGAGGGAAGGAGGGAGGGGTAAGGACTGTAAATGGGCTGATGGGGAGGGAGGGAGGGAGGGGGGTAAGGACTGTAAATGGGCTGATGGGGGGGTAAGGACTGTAAATGGGCTGATGGGGAGGGAGAGGGGGATAAGGACTGTAAATGGGCTGATGGGGGGGTAAGGACTCTAAATGGGCTGATGGGGAGGGAGGGAGGGAGGGAGGGGGGTAAGGACTGTAAATGGGCTGATTGGGAGGGAGGGGGGAGGGAGGGGGGGTAAGGACTGTAAATGGGCTGATGGGGAGGGTTAGGACTGGTAAGGGGCTATAGGGGGTTCTGACTGGAAGTGGGCTGATGGGGGGGGGGGTTAAGACTGGGAATGGGCTATGGGGGGTTAGGACAAGTAATAGACTATGGAGGGGCTAAGACTGGAAATGGGCTGATGGGGGAAGTTATGACAGGTAATGGGCTATGGGGGGCTACGACTACAAGTGGGCTGATGGGGGGATTAGGACTGGAAATGGGCTATGGGGCGGTGGGCTAAGACTGGAAATGGGCTGATGGGGGGTGTTAGGACTGGTAATGGGCTGTGGGGGGCATTAGGACTGGTAATGGGCTATGGGAGGATTACAACAGGTAATGGACTATGGGGAGGTATGACTACAAGTGGGCTGATGGGGGGATTAGGACTGGAAATGGGCTATGGGGGGGTTAGGACAGGTAATGGGCTGATGGGGGGTTACAACAGGTAATTGGCTATGGGGGGCTAAGACTACAAGTAGGCTGATAGGGGGTTAGGACTGGTAATGGGCTGTGGGGGGCATTAGGACTGGTAATGGGCTATGGGGGCGTTAGGACTGGTAATGGGCTGGGGGGGTTAGGACTTGTACTGGGCTATGGGGGGTTACAACAGGTAATGGGCTATGGGGAGCTACGACTACAAGTGAGCTGATGGGGGGATTAGGACTGGAATTGGGCTATGGGGGGGTTTAGGACAGGTAATGGGCTGATGGGGGGTTACAACAGGTAATGGGCTATGGGGGGCTAAGACTACAAGTAGGCTGATAGGGGGTTAGGACTGGTAATGGGCTGTGGGGGGCGTTAGGACTGGTAATGGGCTGGGGGGGGGTTAGGACTGGTACTGGGCTGGGGGGGGTTACAACAGGTAATGGGCTATGGGGAGCTACGACAACAAGTCTACAAGTGGGCTGATGTGGGGATTAGGACTGGACATGGGCTATGGGGGGGTTAGGACAGGTAATGGGCTGATAGGGGGGTTACAACAGGTAATGGGCTATGGGGGGGCTAAGACTACAAGTGGGCTGATGGGGGGTTAGGACTGGTAATGGGCTGATGGGGGGTTAGGACTGGTAATGGGTTGATGGGGGTAAGACTGAAAATGGGCTGATGGGAGGGTAAGGACTGGAAGTGGGCTGATGGGGGCGTTAGGACTGGTAATGGGCTATAGGGGTTTTGGACTGGATTGGGCGGATGGGGGGGTTAGGACTGGTAATGGGCTATAGGGGGTTCGGACTGGAAGTGGGCTGATGGGGGAGCTAGGACTGGTAATGGGATGGGGGGTTGCTAGGACTGGAAACGGCCTGAGAGGAACGGGGGCTTGAATGGCAAATAGCTGATGGGGACAGGGGCTTGGAATGGAAATGGGCTGAGTGGAAAGGGGGCTTGAACTGCAAATAGCTGATGGGGAGGGGGGCTTGGAATGGAAATGGGCTGTGAGGAGAGGGAGCTAGGACTGGAAATGGGCTGAGTGGGGGGGGGGGCTAGGACAGGAAATGGGCTGATGGAGGGGCCAGGATAGGACTGGAAATGGGCTGTTGGGGGTGCTACGGTTGGAAATGGGCTGTGGTGGGGGCTTGAATTGAAATGGACTCATGGAGGGGCTAGAACTGGAAGAAGGCTCATGGGGGGCTTGGATTGGAAATGGGCTGAGTGGAGGGGAGCTAGGATTTGACATGGGCTGATGGTGGGGCTAGGAAAGGAATAGAAATGAGCTGATGGGGGGGCTGGGATTGGAAATGAGCTGATGGAGGAACTGATAGGACTGGAAATGGATGGGGGAGCTAGGACTGGAAATGGGCTGATGGTGGGGCTAGGATAGGATTGGAAATGGGCTGGGGGGCTAGGACTGGAAATGGGCTGATGCAGGGACTAGAAGGGAATGGATGCTGGGTGGGGCTGGAACTAGAAGGGAGCTGATGTTGGGGGAGGATTAGAATGGGATGGAGCTGGGAGAGTGAAATGGAGAGGGGAAAAATATTTTGCGTGGGATGGAAGACAAATCTACAATTGGCCGGATATTGGGAGAGTAAGTGGGGATTGAGGATGGAGGGATAAAATTTGAGTGGATGAAATAGGAATGAGGAAAGAGCAAAAGGAGAAAGATTAGTATGTTAAAGCAGATGTAGAGAGAGAATGGAAAAAAAAACCCAAGAAGACAGAAGAAAGGACAAATGGACAGCAGATGGAGAGTTAGCAGAAGACACGAAGAAACCAGAAGAAAGTGGCTGGAACAATTGCAACTGAAAAAAAATGCACAAAAGGTAGAAAAATATCTCTTTATTTTGAATTTATTAACTGGAATATGTCAGCTCTGGGAAATGTGCATCATTAATTTTTGTGCTTTGTTTAGTACAAGAGGAAATTAATTTATAGTTTTATTTCTACAGTGTTGTTGTATATTCCAAGTTTGGCTTTTGGGGTTCCCAGTTTAATTATTGTCTTCCTGTTTCTAAATTGTGATTCCTTGTTTGGTGATGGTCTATGTTCTGCATGTGTAACTGAGCTGAGGTATTCTGTTTATGTAATTCCTATTTGACATTGCCACTTGTTCTTTCCCCAGTAGGTCATGTATTGTTGTTCTCTGAAATGTATTGGTTTAATATTTGCAGTGTTGCCTTTTGATAGCTAGGGTTTGGTGCTTTGTGAGTCCTGGTAGTGCTGTTATGATATGGAGGGTTTGCTATGGGTTCTAAATGGGCAGTGTTTGTAGTAGTTCCTAATGTGCCTGGCGGTTGGTACTGGATTATAGTAATGTAGAAACCTTTTAGTCTTTCTTTATCCATACACTCATTAAGAGGCATGTTTACTAAAAGTTAGTGTATGGTAACATTATGCAAATATTTATGCAAATGAGGCACCTTATGCAAATGAGGCCCCGCACCGAGTCTCCGCACATGGCCCCGCACCCCCCTTGGGCCGCCCCTGCCTACTAACGAAAGAAAATGGCGTATGTGGCCTAATTTCTAATTTCTGTTGCAGTATGCTTGATGATGAAGGGAAAGTAGCGAAAGGCCTACTAGATAAAGTTAGGAATCGTACATTTGTATCAAGTAGTAGTTATGTAAGTTCTTTTTCTGATTTTATTGGGTCTGTTTCTTCTTTCTGGAATTTATTATGTAGGCCCCTGCAAGGCATATTAGCTTCATTATTTGGCTTATTAGGGATTATCATTTTAGGAACAATAATTCTTTGTGTAATATCTGCTTGCTGTAAGAAATCAGTGGAGACACTGACCCCTAAAATGATGTTACAGGTTGACCCAGAAGCTAGCTACGATCCATTTCTAATACCGATGTCTGAGTTTCCTTATCTGTGAAATGATTCTTTACAGAATCAGAGGAAGGACTGAAAGAAAGCTTGATTGTACCAGGTTGGATACTGTGATGGTGCAGAGGGGTTAAGCACTAGAAACAGGAGGTTGAAACAGTTTCTTTCCCCTGAAGCAGACAGCAGTACAGGCAAGGAAAGGGTTAAACCTCCAATTCAGAGAAACTCTATGCTTAGAAAGTTAGAGAGAGAGCCACACCTCAGCTCCATGACAACCAAGGGAGCTGACGTGAGAGGCAAGGGGGCGGAGTCAAAGCCCATAGGACAGCCCCAAACACTTAAGCAGGAAGTAACAGTTCCAAAGGAGGAGGTGCTGGGGAACAGCAGAGAGACTGAGAGAGAGTCCGAGAACAGGAACAGGAAGGAGAAGTTCCAGGAGAGGTGCTTGGAGAAATCTCTGGGAAAGCATCTTGAGAGAGAGAGGAATTATCACTGGACAAGAAGCAGAGAGAAGGAGGCGATAAGAACCTTTAAACCTCAAAGGGAAAGGTTGGAAACCTTATCCAGGAGAGAGAGAAGTTCTTCTGAGGACTCTTCCGTTGAAGCTGTGCACACAGGTGGGAGCTTAGGCAGAAACAGAGTTCTGTTTAAAAAGCTGTCCAAACATTCCCAAGGCAGGCAACGTATCTGTAGCTCAAGTTCTGAAAGGAGCACAGGTGCTTTGAAGCAGTCAGCTGATTGTGTGCTGCAGAGACAGGAGTTGGAAACAAACCCTGCTGAGCAGTTTGCCACGAGGGAATCCGTGAAGCAGTTTGAGGACAAATGT
The DNA here is from genome assembly GCA_033557465.1 of Ichthyophis bannanicus. Taxonomy (NCBI): domain Eukaryota; kingdom Metazoa; phylum Chordata; class Amphibia; order Gymnophiona; family Ichthyophiidae; genus Ichthyophis; species Ichthyophis bannanicus. The sequence continues at coordinate 13,496,538 of CM066031.1, forward strand.
TTGCCTTATGCCCAGCCAGTGAAAGCTAGAAGTACCAGGAAAAAGGTGAGCCCTTTAGATTCCCTAAAAGCTGTGTTAAAGGAGTCTGGTATTTTAAATTCCTCCACCATACCTCCAAGTAAGAAGAACTTTAGCTGGAAACAGCTTAGCACTTTATTAGAGCAATGGAAGCCTGTTGATCTGGAAGCCCCTGTAAATAAGCAGGATATATCAGAGTCAGACGAGGAACCTATGCAAACGGAGGAAGCTTTGATAGGATCTGAATACTCTGACATGGAAACAGATTGCGCTTATTGCCATAAAGAGTGAGAGCTGTGTAACGTTGTGCTGTTGAGAAGTACTGAACAAAGACCGACTAATTGCAAGGGAGCTTTTACACTGAGAGAGGCTGAGAGCTGCCAAAGTGTAAAACTCAGTCTATTAAGCAGCTGTGAAAGAAGAGTACACTACGGTTGTGTTATCTGTTATAGGAAGCTGTTTATGAAGACACTGTTGATAATAGGAAAAGCATTTAATGTTTGAAGCTGAAAGAAGTTTGGTTATTCTGTTGGAACGGACTTGCCTGAGAGTTATCAGGAGGACTGTGTTATACCACGTAACTTCATTTTGGTTTTGGAGAGGCATCCATTTATTTCTGTTTAAAGGGGTAGTAGATATTAATTCCTGTGCAACAATAAACTTATTGTTACCCCAAAAACCTTGGCTCTATTCGTATTGGCTCACAACTACAAGGAACATAGACAACAGCACACACAAGGGATATAAATTTGTGGTCACGTCCACTTCTACCAGGCGACCGCCTACACATACAAGAAGAGGGCGTGACAATACACAGTCAGGCCCTGTGTATAACATTATATTACTATAAGCCCTAAGAAAGAGTTAATATCATTTGTAACTCCTTATTTAATACCATCCTTGAAAACTCTGTAGAAGAAATTGGGTGAAAGGTTTAGATAGGCTAATGTTTATGCTATGTTATTAGAAAGATAAGTAAAAGGCAAGCTGTTTACCCAGCCTCTCAGTCTCACAGTCTCTGGTCAGAGATATCAAACTGTCAGTGTTAGAATTAATTAGAATTAAGGCCTACATAGTCATGCCTGAGAATATATGTATGTCTTTTCATGATTGTCTATGACGTGCATGCCTATAGAAAAGTATGTTATGAATATACGTAACACTAGACGTAGAATAGAATATGTATATTATGAATATACGTGATGTGAGATGTAGAATAATAAAGTGAAATTATGCTGTGTAATGGAATCTTTACCTATAAATAAAGTGGCCTAAAGCTAGGATGTCAGAGTAAACATAGGCAGAGGCCTGGCTTGCTCTCCCAAAGAGTTTTGGTCCTGTGTGTATAATACAAGTGTGTTGTGTATTATTTACAAATTTGTGTATTATTTAAAGATTATGATCAATTAACCTTCTCCTTGCTTTGTGTGTGGATTTCTGTGACCCAAGAGCCCTATCTGTTATAGGTGAGGGGGGGTGCAGAGTACTCTTTCAAAAAGCACTGGTGGTACCGGTAGGTGTCGACGGAAGGCAGACGCAACCACAAAAAATATAAAAATAAAAGATTTTCTGCGGTGACAGGGGACACGTCCTATCAGCTCCGCGGAAAACGAAGAATTGAAGTGAGAGAGGTAGTTGAGCGGGAAGGCAGCACCCATGCGTGGTGGATGCTCCCAAAAGCTTTCTTTTGGGATGCTGGGGAGCGTTCCCGCGCAGGCTCCGTCGGTGTCGACGGTACCCATATGTGAAGACTACATTCCTGCTTGTTCCTGGAGATATGAAGCTTATAAGGGAAAAAACACCCTTCCTATAGTTAAACATGGTGGAGATTCCATAATATTATGGGGCTGTTTTGCTGCCCCAGGAACTGGAGACCTGGAACATATTAAAGGAATCATAAATTCAGAGGACTACCAATGTATTTTGGAGTAAAATGTCATAGCTAGTGTCAGAAAGCTAGGGTCTTGGTCGAGGGTAATGGGTCCTCCAGCAGGACAATAACCCAAAACATACTACTACTACTACTAGCCCCTGACGACTTCAGAACAGTATTTCAAACACTGGTGATGCCACACTTTGATTATGCCAACATCATCCTACATGGACTCCCTAAGAGCTCTCTCAATCCTCTTCAAATTGCAATGAACACAGCAGCCCGCGTTCTCTACGGCATCTCTAGAAAAGAACACATAACTTCCATACTTATGGACCTACACTGGCTACCAGTACAATCCAGAGTCACCTACAAGGAGTTAATACTGTCATTTAAAGCAATTAACTGGATATCTTTCACATCCCTCTCATCACTCCTGATTAGTATACCCACTAACAGACTGAGGAGATCAACAACCAACAATACTCTATCTATACCACCTGAGTCCATCAAATGTACTCAAACAACAAGAAACAGAGCATTTACACTATATGCTCCTAAGTGCTGGAATAATCTCCCACCTCATATAAGATCAATTACTGACCTCTCGCAATTCAGAAAGGCTATTAAACACCACCTGTTCTGCCTTCATTTTACCCACACTGACCCAGTACATTCACATCAAACACCTCTTTTCACCCACACAGCATCCGACATACCAACAACATAACCCCAGTGACTTAAAAGAATCTACCATCAAGAACATTCATAATCACCATGAACACTTTACAATTCTATTACACAATATAGTTAAAATAACCTATAAGCGTCTTTGTTGATATGTATATAGTTACCCTGTTACTTCCAAGTTACTATCCCTGTTTAATGTAAGCAAAAGAGTTTGTTTTATTGCAAATGTTGTTACAATGTAAACCGCACTGATTCTATATAGCGCGGTATATAAGAATTTGTAATAAATAATAAATAAATAAATACATCCAAAAGTAGAAAAGAATGGTTAAAAAGGAACAAATAGACTGTTTTAAACTGGCCAGTGATGAGTCCTGATCTCAATCCAATCGAAAACCTTTGGAAAAAGACAAAATCTGTCATTGGTAAAAGGAATCCTGGAAACATTCATGAGCTGGAACAAATTACAGCTGGAGAGTAGGAGAAACTTGCAGCAGACAAAGGTACAAAACTTATAAATGGCTACAAGAAATGTTTGGAGGCTGTCATCACTGCCAAGGGTTGTGCAACCAAATATTAGTGAAGGGTGCCATAAACTGCTGCTACTAGGCCCTGACTGATTTAACAAAAAAATAGTGGGTTCACAGATTAATTAGCTTTAATACAAAGAATTCCTTTTAGAAAATTACCAGAAGTATATGCTCACATTTGCAGATCTCTCTCCAGAAGTAACAATCCCCTTTTCTAGTCCTTCAAGACTGAGGATCACAGAGCTCTGGTTGAGCTATTTATGCCTGTGCTGCTGAGGTAAGCTGTGACCAACTTCCCGGGTGATTAACAGTCCTTGCTTGGATAGAAAGAGTCTTTCAAAATGGCCTTTTGACCTGCCACCTGGTCTTAACACCTATTGAAAAGGTTTCACAGGTCTCTTGCCCCCCTAGGTAGAAGGCCTCTTTGTAAAGGTCTCTAGAAGACTTTATTTGTTTCTCAAAGAGTACTGACCCTGTTTTGCCTTTTGAGTTTATGGAAAATTGTTCTGTTAAGTAACCTTAGATGTGGTTCCATACTAAGGTTTCTATCAAGTGTAACTCCCAGGTATTTAATTTCTTTTTTGAAGTTATATGGGCTATCATTTAGCAGGATTGTGGATGGAGGATTAAATTCTGAGTTTTTGGAAATATACATTACTTCAGTTTTCTTAAGATATGTTCATATTATTTTTTTGGAGCCAAGTTTGGGTTTCTTTAAGGCAGGCTTCGATGGCATTGTAAATTGGGTTGCAGATGTCCAGTTGAGTATACAGCATGATATCATCTGCATCTAGATGATAATTGAGCTTATACTTCTGGAATATTGTGCAAATTGGCCTAATGTATAGATTAAATAGAAGGAAGGATAAGGCTGAACCTTGAGGTATACCTTCTGCTTGCTGGAAAGTATTAGATGTGCTTTGGTCAAAGTGTACTTGTTGCATCCTGTTCGATATGTAAGAGGCGAACCACTTCAAAGGAGTTCCTTTTATGCCAATGGATTGAAGTCTTGTGGAACCTGTGTCTTTTGGGGAAACTGCTAGGTATGTATGACCTAGATTGGCCACTGTTGGAAACAGGATACTGGGCTTGATGGACCTTGGTCTGACCCAGTTTGGCATATCTTATGTTCTTATGTTCTTATGATAAGAATCTGGTGGTTTACCGTGTCGAAAGTCGCTGTTATGTCTTTCAATATTACGATGAATATTTTCTTGCAATCTTCAATGCCTTTATATAATTTTTCAAATAACATAAGTGGTAGTGTTTCTACCCCATGTGATTGGCGAAAACCATATTGTTGGTCATCTAGAGCATTTGTGGCTTCTATATGCTCCTGTAGCTGATATTGGACTGATTTTTCTATGGTTTTGGCTATAAACTGAATGCTTGAGATAGGTCTGTAGGATGACGGGTCTTCTTTATCAAGTGTTTTGTTTTTTAGAATTGGTCTTATAAGGGATCTTTTGAGCTCAGATGGCATAGTTCCTTGTTGAAGAGATTGATTTACTATGTTTAGTATTATGGAAGCTGATTCTTCTTTTATTGCCTTGATCCAAGCTACTGGACAGGGATCTAGAGGGGATGTGGTAGTGTTTAAGTTTGAGATGATATTTAGAATGTGTCTTAAGTCAACAGTATGTTCGGTATTCCATGTTACTGTGGAGTTCATATTCGTTGGCATTATTTGGGTAATGGTGTCTACTGTAACTTGGGGGGTGTTTACTCCTGTGGGATTTCGTTTACTTTCATAGTGGTCAGTCAGTGCTTGTGCATCTATATTGTATTTTCTATTATTATTATGTAAGGGTTTGGTGATGGTTTTTATGAGTTCAAACAATTCTCTGTGTCTATTTAGGGCCTTATTTTATATTTTAGTGTGGTAGTTCCTTTTTTCTGAGTTGATTACTTCTTTGTAGTTTGCGAGCAGCTCCATGTATTTTGTTCGGTTCTCTGAGGACTTTGTGTTTTGCCAACGTTTTTCTAGTCTTTTAAGGTCTCTTTTTATTTTGCTTAGATCAGAGGTGTACCAGGCCTCAGTTTTATTTTTTACTTTGGTTTGTAGGATGGGTAGGGTTTTAGGATGCTGTTCAGCAATTCTTTTAATTCCAGTATTCCATTGCTTTATTAGTATCTCAAGATCAGTTTGTTCACTTACTTGAGAGATTATAGATTCTATTAGAGCATCCTTGTCAAATCTGTTGAACCTGTTTTTGTGGTCTGCAGGAGCTGCTGCTTTATGATTGCAGGGTTGCATTGAAGTATTGAATGTAAATTGTATTTAGTGATGGTCAGACAAAGGGACATGTATTACTTTGGGTGGGGAGCTTATGTTTGTATTACTTGTATTACTTGAAGAAACCTTGGGCAAGAATACCAGGTCAAGTAGATTTCCCTTGTTGTGGGTGGGTTCTTGTATGATTTGCTGGTAGCCCATTTGATCCATGGCTTCTAAAAAGGCATTAGTGTGCGTGATGTGAAGGGAGGCTAGGTTGATGTCCCCTAGTATGATCTGAGGTTTTCTTACTGATGTTGCACAAACCATTTCCAGTACTGTTGCTAATACTTCATGAGTAGTTGTTGGTCTGTATATGAGGCATACTGGGAGGGTTTTGTTTTCAAGCTTGAGGAAATCAATGCCTTCAATTGTATTATGAGCGCATGTGGAAAGGTTTAGGGTTTCTCTGGCTATTATTAGAACTCCACCTCCTCTTCTATTGTTACGAGAGCAGTTAAATACGTTATATCCAGTTTTCCTCAGTTGATTAAGAAGAACTGTGTCAGTATCTGCAAGCCATGTTTCCGTAATGCATAGGAGATCAGGATTTTCATCAGTGATGATGTCATGTATAATGTGGATTTTGTTCCTAATGGACCTGGTGTTTATTAGTAAGCAATTTAGCGGGGTTAATGTGAGTGGGTTGTGAAGAGCTGTGAATGTGGTGGTGTTAATTTTGATGAGTCTAGTATGAGGTTTGTGGGGTTTGGATTTTGAGTAGTATGTGTTGCATTGCGCATGTTTGTCTGTTGTCCAATGGTGGTATTGTGTTGGATATTGTATGTGGATGAGTCTTGGTAGTGCATATAAGGGGTAAGTGTACATGTATGAAAGACTTAATTTGGAGTACATAAGTATTAAACAGAGGTAGATAATTGAAAACATTTTGTGGTATACCATTATCAGCTATCTATTTCTTCTTAGAATAATCAACTTAAAATACAATGGTATTTGTATTCTAGAGATTACAATTGAGAAGAGAAAAGGAGTGAGGAGTTATTTAGTTATGGTGCAATTGCTAAGATTGTTGCTCCAGGATATCAGGCAACTTTGATCCCGTATCCAATTGGCTCCAATCCAAAAACCTTAGAATCCAGCACAAGAAAACTGAGGTGCTGTTCATCACGAGGAATTTAAATTTTATCACACCAACACACATAAAAGTCAAGGAAGCGAAACTTCAGACCAAATCCTCGATCCGGTACTTGGAGTCAGCCTGGACCAGCGCCTTGACATGAAGATCCACATAAGTAACGTAGTTAGAGTGATATACCACAAGATCCATATCCTCAGGCACCTCCGTTTCCTACTTGAACCAAGCGACTTCCGGACTATTTACCAGATGCATTTTGACTATGCAAATTCAATCCTGCATGGTCTCCCTCAATCTACTTTAAATCCTCTACAGCTCACGATGAACGCAGCAGCGAGAGTTCTAATTGGAGCATCTAGGAAAGATCATATCACACCCATCCTAAAACATCTTCACTGGCTCCCCATACAGTCCAGACTATCTTTCAAAATCCTGCTGCTTACTTTCAAATCAATCAATGGGCTAGCATCTACATCATTAGCAGAGCTTATCCATACCACACCATCCAACAGGTTCAGGAGATCGGCAGCTATCAACACATTAGTAGTCCCAAAAGAAATAACCCAATGCACTCATGCCACTGTTAACAGAGCTTTCAAACTATGTGCACCGAGAAGCTGGAATTCTCTTCCACCTAACATACGAGCAATCACTGACTTGGTCCAATTTAGGAAGGCAGTGAAACACTACCTATTCCTCCAGTACTACAAGATAGATGAGGATACAGTAGTGTCACCCGCAGTCTAGATAGATATTATGACTAAACCTACTCTTAAGATACTCATAAGTATAGCCTGTATAATTTGAAAATCCGATGTAAATAGTTACTCTAGTTATCCAAGTTTTATTTCCTGTTTCCTGTAAGCACAGTTCATTATATGCAACCTGTATGTTTAATGTTTTATGTAAACCGCACTGATGTTGAATAGCGCGGTATAAAAGAAATGTAAATAAAATAATTAATAAATAAATAAAAAATAAACTAGTAACAATCTATCTCCTATAATGGGTGTTTTTGAAACAGTGTTTCCAATTGTGCTGTATAGGTGGTAGGATGTAGCAGTGTGTCGGTTGTTCGTACACACAGTTGTTTGAATACAAGTTATTTGAAATACAGATATTTGAAAACATAGAATTACAAGGCTTAAGTCAATGTATTGTATTTAGTCAATGTATTGTATTTAGTTTCCCCTACTTCGCCAAGTTATACTTCCTGTTAAATGTAACGACCAGACACGTGTAAACTGTCGGATGTTTTCTGTTCAATGTAAACCGCGCTGATGTCTAATAGTGCGGTATATAAGAATTGTTAATAAATAAATAAATAAATAAATGAACACCTGCGAGACGATCACTGCTACTGTGGTGAAGATCTGGGATGGCCGAGAGTGGAGACGTCTTTTAGTTGGTTTTTCATAGTGCAGATTGTGGTGTGTTGGTTGGTGAAGGATATTTGCTGGGTTTGGTAAGGTCACGCTTCGGCCTCACGTCTAAGGGCCACGCCAAAGGGCCTTCTGGCGGGGCCCTCAGGCGCGGGCATGCCTGTAACGTGCAGCTGCTTTATACGATGATCTGAGCCCCGATTGGGCTTTAAAATATCAGTGGGAGGGGCAATTGGGAGTCGCCTGAAGAGCGAGTAAGCCTTGATGGGGGCAGAGCTAGCAGCCACGTGTAGCACAGAGTCTCAGAAAGTTAAATACAGGCTTAGATGTACTTGCGCAGACGGCCGATCTTGCTGTAGAGTGGTGCTGTAGCTGGCTGGTGCTGCCCGATGAGCCCAGAGAGAGAAGGGATCCCTCGGTGTGCAGGACCTTATCAGGGTATTTAAAATGCTACAGCTTAAAAACACTTCGGCAAATATCATACTTTTGGAAGACCGGTACATCGCGGTGATCGGTCTCGGTCAGTCCCATCAAGATAAACCATGCACCCCTCTGAATGGACATGCTGCTTGAATATAAAGACACGAACAAGACATTTTAAAACATAATAAAGCTGAATATCACACTGGTCCTGTGGGAATTTGCTCCTTGGTCAAAAAAGAAAATCACATATTGACGCCGTAAAAGGACCCAACATGTGAAGCTGCATTGTCTATATTTAAAATGCAAGGGCTCAAACACACTTCAGCAAATTGCATTCTGTTAGAGGACTGGTACACCAGTCCCGGACTCAGTAAGTCCCATCAAAATAAACCATACACCTCTATGAGTAGGTCATGCGACTTAAATATTAAGAACAAAACTGAACATACTTTAAAACAATAGTGAAACTATCAAGGTCGCCCCGCTCAGGAGGAAACTTACTGCTTCAATCTCCGTAGCTAGTTCAATCATTCAGTGATGAATAGACCTAATGCGCAGCTACCCGTTGCCATTTTTAAAGACATTTTCCCGCCGTGAAAGCTCAAGGGTCATTGTGAAAACCAAAACATTCATAGAACAAAAAAGAGTACTCAACCACTTGAAATAATGAAATTGAGTAAAATCAAACATAAAAATAAAAAGACCAACACATCTTGATATATAAGAAGGAGGGGGGGGGGGAAGAGGAGGAAAGGGGGGAAGAGAGAGGGAGAGGGAGGGAAGGGAGGGGGAGTACATCATTCTATCTCTCCCCGTTGTACTTTTCCCTGATCATTGCTGATCGTTCATTGGATTATTTATTTATTTATCTTCCCTCCAGTGCATTAACCTTACATATAGTCTGAATCTTTGAAGATATCTTGCTGTCTTCCTTATATCTTTCTATCACATTTTTTTATTCTATGTTCTTATTTAATCATTTTATTCACTTCTGGACTATATTAATGTTTTAATTTCTATATGTGTTTTAAATTTGTGTGTGATATTATTGTGACATGCAAGTGTGTTAATTATTTATTGTTTTATTGTACAGTCATGGAATTTAAATGAGTGTCCATGTATACTGTGTCTTTAAATATCACCCTTGCATTTTTTAATGCTGTTTTAGTTATTTGCATATGTTAATTTCTCATAAGAGTTTTATGAGTTTGAGTTTTAATTTTAATTTTATCATTTATCAATTCTATGCGTTTCATGTCCTTATAGTGATATATTTATAAGATATTGTATTTTTATGATATTATGTGTTTTTATATGCACATTGTATTTTTTGAGGCTTGTTTTCCATACCCCCTGAAGAAGGCCCAGGCCGAAACGCGCTGGGGACAATAAAGGAAGAGTTATATACTTGAATATTTGCCAGTCTTTGGTACCAGCTCTTTTGGTTCTATCCACAGTGAATATGCATGAGATAAATCTTCACACAATGGAAGAGGTACATGCAGATCTATCGCATGCATATTCTCTATGGATATCCTGAAAACCTAACTAGCCTGGGAGTCCCAGAGGATTGCATTGAGAACAACTGGTCTTGGTCTACTCTACTTGAATTGCGGAGACATCTCTCTTGTAGTCTGGCTCAAAGAACATGGTTTTGCACAGCATGTTAAAGGGAGAGAAGGACCATGTGACGTCTCTTGGTAGTTGAGCTCACAACAAACCTTCCAGGCCTGGATATCTCAGTTGGTAGAGCATCAAGCTTTTAATCTAAGGGTTCAGGATTTAAGTGCCTGTCCAAGCAGTTGCCCAGAAGGTAACAAACCAGCCAGTAATACACAGAGTGCACCTTTCCTACATCTGAACTCTAGCCATAGCCTTTGCTTCTCACCTGTATCCCACAGCAAGTTTGGGAGTAGTTCAGGCAATGGAGATATCAGCACAATTGCCAACCATGTGTTTGCAATTTTATATTTGGCAACATTGAATTCCCCCTTTTCTAAAATGGCCACCACACGCATTTATATCCTGTATACGTGCCCATCTGTGACTCATTTCAGAAGATCCATGTGTAAAATGGTAACATGCATGTCCTGCCCATATACACGTTCCTAAAACCAGAATATACGGTGTGCTGCCCTATTTTAGAAATGCTTTGATTTTGCTGAAGCTGCTCTGGCTATGGTACCAAAGCGAAAGGAGCACACCAAAATAGACAGCTTCTGCCATGGAGAGGTGCAGCTCATGTTGCAAGAGGTCCTCAAGCACCAGAGAGTTCTCCTGGGCCACATTGGTGTCTGCATGAGTGCCTATCACAAACAGAAACGCTGTTTGGGTATATGTGAAAAATGTGAATACCAGAAACTGGGATGCAGAGGCCCTAAAATGCAAGAGGAAAGGAGGAGACAGGTCTGGATGGACAGCGGCAGCCCCTCAATGATTTGTAACAAACTCTAGTATTGTCACTTTTCAGAGCTTTATGCTATGCAGCTACAAATTTCGGTTTTAAGCTCCACTATTCACCATTGATTATATTGACTAACTTACTATTTAGCGATCAGGTCTCAGATTTGACTTCGGCTACTCACTGAATCTGCTTGTATGATACAGTGAACAACGCCTTCAATACATCAATGACCTGTTGTGTATCGCTATTTTTATCCCTAAGTACTATTTTTTTCTTTTTTAATATTTTATCTTAAACTGGACTGCAGAGTATATACATATTATCCAGGAGATTTTGTCTATCGAGATTACTTATCTTGGTGCATCTCGCCTCCTCGAGCGATGTTTTATCTTATCCACGGAACAAGATTAAAGCTCGACGGCTGTGATGTGCATGAAAGTCTTCCTGTTATCAGGTTCGTAACTCCAGCAGTACCATTAACGTCTGCTCCCAGGCAGTATTTTCAACTTATGCTCCCAACGCACTGTCGTGGCGCCGTAGCGTTTCACTTATAGCGTTTCATCAGGGGAATGCCTTAATTTATTTATTTATTTTATTTTATTTAGCTGTATTTATATCCCGCTTTTCACCGGGTCAAAGCGGTCAATTGGGGGATACATTTAACACAAGGGGATATGAGACACATACGCTAATACTTACAGGGAACATGGGCAATGGAGGGTTAAGTTGCTTGCCCAAGGCCACAAGGAGTGCCTATAGGACTAGAAATCCCAGTCCCTCCGGCCTGAGATTGCTGTCCCCAGGTGGGACTTGAACCCCTGGCCCTCCAGCCTGAAGTACCTTGTCCTAACCACTAGACCACTCTTCCCTAAATCAAAATAAAAGCACGCTCCCCATTCAATGGAAGTGTTTAAGCCTTTTGGGTTCAAAGTGTCCAACCGGAAAATCCATTCTTGCTCTCGGCGTAGTAATGTCTGGTCTTTAGATTTCCCTTTTTCCCCTTGAATGATCTGATCAATACAAAAACATCGCAATGCTGTAAACGAGTGTTGCCTCTCAACGCAATGTGACACTATGGGGGCTTGTAGTACTTTGCAATGTAATCTGCTGTGATGTTCCTTCATCCTAATATGGAATTGGCGATTGTTTTTTCCAATATATAGCAGCGAGCAAGGACAAATTACGCCATAGACCACATGAGTGGAACTACATGAGGTCCGATGTCACAAACGGAAAGTTTTTCCTTGATGCGTAAATTGTTGTAACTCCAGTGTGACATCGCATATAGTACAATTTCCACATTTATAGTGGCCCGCTCCCTCGAACGTGTTCTTTTGCATGGTGTTCGTAAAACTGTGGGGCTGAGGATCTCTTTAAGATTTCTATGGCGTTGGGAGGAGAGCTTCTTTGCCTGGGAGCAGACGCTGTGTTGCAGTTCGGGGCCAGGAACAGCTGAACCAACTGCAGGCGTGGGGTGGATGACACTGCTCTGGAGGACCCCCCTGCTCTCTACAAAGCCCGACGAGAGCGGGGCTTCGGTGGAGGAGAGCTTCTTTGCCTGGGAGCAGACGCTGTGTTGCAGCTCGGGGCCAGGAACAGCTGAACCAACTGCAGGCGTGGGGTGGACGACACTGCTCTGGAGGACCCCCCTGCTCTCTACAAAGCCCGACGAGAGCGGGGCATCAGTGGAGGAGAGCTTCTTTGCCTGGGAGCAGACGCTGTGTTGCAGCTCGGGGCCAGGAACAGCTGAACCAACTGCAGGCGTGGGGTGGACGACACTGCTCTGGAGGACCCCCCTGCTCTCTACAAAGCCCGACGAGAGCGGGGCTTCAGTGGAGGAGAGCTTCTTTGCCTGGGAGCAGACGCTGTGTTGCAGCTCAGGGCCAGGAACAGCTGAACCAACTGCAGGCGTGGGGTGGACGACACTGCTCTGGAGGACCCCCCTGCTCTCTACAAAGCCTGACGAGAGCGGGGCTTCAGTGGAGGAGAGCTTCTTTGCCTGGGAGCAGACGCTGTGTTGCAGCTCGGGGCCAGGAACAGCTGAACCAACTGCAGGCGTGGGGTGGACGACACTGCTCTGGAGGACCCCCCTGCTCTCTACAAAGCCCGACGAGAGCTATACACAGCCGCGTGTTCGCGGCCTGCGTGTTCGCGTCCTAAGGGGCATGACACAAGGGGCAGGACACGCCCCTTCGACGCTTAAACATGGGGAAACGGAAAGCTAAACCGGCCGTATCATCAACACCTGCTGGTGGAGCACATGGAGGTAAGGTGGGCCCCATGGACAAGCACGTTACTTCTTTGCAACCTGCTATGCAATCACCGGAAGGGGTTTCTTTAAGCCCAGATACCCGGTTACCACCTCTACTCTCACAGTTCCCTCTTTCATCTACTCTTATGGACACCCCTGTATTAGATGCACTTCCTGCTCTTCGCCCAGTTGAACCAATTGTGTCTGAAGATCCTTCTGTTTCTCCTTCTGGAGATGTTACTCTCTTAGACATTTGGACTGCTATTAAGAAAATGGATGTACGTTTATCTGGCACTGTTTCTTCTCTTTGCTCTTTTTCCCAAGATGTCGTTAGTAAGGTGAAAATGGTTGACCACCATTTGACTTCTTTAACAGGCTCCATAGCCCGTACTGACTCTCAGCTTCAGGTTTGTGTTGCTAATAATGTGACTCTACTCAAGAAGCTCTCAGCGGCCTCTTATCGCTTGGAGCTCGTTGAGAATCAATTACGGGCTCGGAACCTTCGTTTTCTTAATTTTCCTATTACCCACCTTCTTTCTTTTGATTTGTTGTTAAAAAAGTATTTCACTGAGGTTCTTCAAATTACAGAAACTATTGATGTCCTCCAGATGTTTTCCTTTTCAACTGTTCTTAGGTTGGTGCCAAATCCTGAGGGAGATTTACCTCCTCCTCAGGACTCGGTTGCCCAAAATTTGACAGCGTTTTTGGAGGACTCTTTGGATGTTATTCCTAAATGTTGTACATTGGTTGTAACTTTTTCCTTAGAGTCTGTTAAATTAAAGGTACTACGTGCCTATTTCAAGCATAAGGATCAATTGTTTTGTGGTTTTAAAATCCAGGTTTTTCCTGATATAGGACGGACTACTCAGTCTCGTTGGAAACAATTTTTAGATTTAAAACCTAGAGTGCTTGCATTGGGGGCTTCCTACTTTCTTAAATTTCCTTGTCGTTGTCTCATCACTTTGGAGGAGCAGAATTATGTCTTTACAGAGGTAATCCAGTTACAAAATCTTTTGGCCAGTAAGGAAGCTGTTGGAAATGAGTAGGTGGAATGCTTATTTTTTTTACTGCTCCCTTATGTGGGATCTTTGATCTCTTATTACCTTTCTGTCATGTTGAGATAAATTCTCCTTCCGTTAATGTGTATTCAGCTATATGATGGTGATATTCTTGTAGAGTGAACTTATTGTGGTGTATGCTGTTTTATTTCCTTTTGTTGTTAATCTGTATCTCAAGAAATGCGAAATAAAATATTTAAAAAAAAAAGATTTCTATGGCGTTGCCATACACACTGAATTTTTTGATTCTCCAATCCTGGGGTACTTTGTAAAACATTACTATGTTTTTTCAAAATCTTTTGGATTTGATGACTAAATGGAGAATGTTTTGTCACTAGATGCACCGTCTCTTCTAAAGTGGTTTGTTTGAATGTGGGCTGAAATAGTAACTCCCTATTCATATATAAGGCTCGTCTATATGCTTCCTTCACAACTTGATGGGGATACCCCCGAGTTGTGAATTTGTGTTTTAATGACTTGGCCTGTTGTTTGTAATCGTCTAGATTTGAACAATTCCTTCGATAACGAAGAAATTGAGAAAGCAAAAGACTGTCTCTTAGCCGACGAGGGTGAGCACTGGTGTAGTGCAAAAGACCATTGCGATCTGTGGGTTTTTGAAACACCGTGGTTTTCCATGTTGTAGTTTCCCTTACTATACAGATGTCCAAATAGGTGATAGTATGGGAATCGTGAGCATACGTAAATTGGATGTTAATATCTCGGTTATTCAACCAGTCTACAAAATTCTGTAAGTCTTGTTCTGTGCCTTCCCAGATCAGTGAAAGCTCACCAATAATAAGACCGAGTTATTCCCACCTGACTTTTTCCGTAAGAGCTTAAAATTCAAGTGTGAAAACTCAACTCGCATGCGCGGTGTTTTTTAGGAGTTGGACCTGAATCGGAAAGAGCCGTGAGTAACTCAGTGGAGAGCATTTGACTAACTTTCACTTTCTTTCAAATTGAGTATATTACAACTAAGGTAAATGCTTTTATTTTGATTAAGGCATTCCCCTGATGAAACGCTATAAGTGAAACGCTACGGCGCCACGACAGTGCGTTGGGAGCATAAGTTGAAAATACTGCCTGGGAGCAGAAGTTAATGGTACTGCTGGAGTTACGAACCTGATAACAGGAAGACTTTCATGCACATTACAGCCGTCGGGCTTTAATCTTGTTCCATGGATTGCTCGAGGAGGTGAGATACACCAAGATAAGTAATTTATTTATTTATTTTATTTTATTTACGTTCTCTTATATACCGTGCTATTCTGCATCAGTGCGGTTTACATTGAACAAACTGAAATTACATTGAACAGGGCATTATAACTTGGAGATAACTATTTTACAGGGAACATGGGCTATGGAGGGTTAAGTGGCTTGCCCAAGACCACAAGGAGCACCTGTGGGACTAGAAACCCCAGTCCTTCCAGCCCAAGGTTGCTGTCCTCTAGTGGGATTTGAACCCCCAACCTTCCGACCTGAAGTACCTTGCCCCAACCACTAGGCCACTCCTCCACTCTCGATAGACAAAATCTCCTGGATAATATGTATATACTCTGCAGTCCAGTTTAAGAAAATATTAAAAAAGAAAAAAATAGTACTTAGGGATAAAAATAGCGATACACAACAGGTCATTGATGTATTGAAGGCGTTGTTCACTGTATCATACAAGCAGATTCAGTGAGTAGCCGAAGTCAAATCTGAGACCTGATCGCTAAATAGTAAGTTAGTCAATATAATCAATGGTGAATAGTGGAGCTTAAAACCGAAATTTGTAACCTCAATGATTTGTAGCAATAAGTATTCAAAGTCGCAGATTTATTTATTTATTTATTTTATTTACAGTTCTTATATACCGCGCTTTTTGGTATCAGTGTGGTTTACAAATAACAGAAATTTGCATCAGAACAGGATCTTTTGCTTACATCGAACAGGGTATGTAACTTGGAATGTAACAGGGGTAACTATATACAAACTACCGTAGTAGTTGTGGAAACTATTTACAGCTTATGAGATATGAGGAAACAGTGATGCAGAGGACCTAAAATGCAGGTGGGAAGGAGGAGACAGGTCTGGATGGACAGCTGCAGCCCCTCAGTGATTTGTAGCAATAGAGGGAGGAGTAGCCTAGTGGTTGGGGCAAGGTACTTCAGGCCGGAAGGTCGGGGGTTCAAATCCCACTAGAGGACAGCAACCTTGGGCCGGAAGGACTGGGGTTTCTAGTCCCACAGATGCTCCTTGTGGTCTTGGGCAAGCCACTTAACTCTCCATTGCCCATGTTCCCTGTAAGTATTAGTGTATGTGTCTCATATCCCCACGTGTTAAATGTATCCCCCAATTGTGTTGTGACCGCTTTGATTGAAGGATAAGGCGGTATACAAAACTGTCTAAATAAATAAATAAATAAAAGTATTAAAAGTCATAGATGAGGAAACAGCGAGGGGAATTGGAGATCTGAACTCCTCAAAACCCTCAAAGGAACACAGTAAGTATCTCTTGCAAACCTTCCTATACCCTTCCTACCTTTTCCTACATGCTCTGCTACTTGTGGTTGCTACCCCCCTCCACCTGGGCATAATTTTGGGGTTTGTAGATTCTTAACATCCTCCTTCTACAGATATGGCCCAAGGTAGGATTATATACTTCATGCTTTTCAAGGGGTAGACGCAGTGGGAGAGAAGTGGGCCACTGTCTCCACTCTCGTCTGACTGGCATGCTGTAATGTGGTCTCACCTCCCCCTGCAGCTAGAATGCTGTGTTAGGCAAGCTGCTGCTCTGGGAATGTGCCCTCCATTTCACACTGTGTGTGCAAACGTCATGACTACTCCTACTGCTAATGTACGCAGCAGTGCACAGGACAGTCCCTGCTCATCAGAGCTTACAATCTAGTCAAGACAGACAACACAGTAGCTGTTGACATGGAATACAGATAGGGGGAATGGTAAGGAAACACAAAGGAGATCACGTGAGTCAAGATCCAAAAGTGGCAGTGAAGTGGTGAATTTTCAGCCTGGATTTGAAAAGGGTCAGAGAAGGCATACGGAGCAGCAAGGCGAAAGGAGCGAAGTCTGGAGTTAACAGTAGAAGAGAAGGGCACAGATAGATGCAATTTGCCAGAAGAGCAGAGTCCCTAAAGCGGGATGTAGGGGGAGATAAGAGAGGAAAGGTAGTGAGGAGCTGCAGAGTGAATGCACTTATAGGTCAGCAGGAGAAGTTTGAACTGGATGCGGAAACAGATAGGAAGCCAATGAAGTGACTAGAGAAGAAGGGTAATAAGAGCATGACGAGGCTGGCAGAAGATTAGCCGCACTTCAGAGTATTGAACAGATTGGAGGGAGAGAGATGATTCAGAGGGAGATCAGCAAGGAGAAGGTTACAATAGTCTAGACAGGAGGTGACTAAGGAGTGGATAAGCATCTTTGTCCAGAAAGAAATGGGCGAATTTTGTTGATGTTATAGAGAATGGAACAACAGGGTTTAGCTATGAGATGGATGTGTGTAAAGAAGGAGAGAGAGGAGTCAAAGACAACCCCAAGATTGTGAGCAGAGGATAGAGGGAGGAGCAGAGTGTTATCCACAGAGACTGAAAAAGGAGGAAGGAGAAAACAGGGTTTTGGGAGAGAAATAAGCAGCTCAGTTTTGGCCATGTTCAATTTCAAACGTCGGTGAGATATCCAGCAGCGATGTGAGAAAGGCAGGAAGAGATCTAGACCTGGATTGCAGGAGAGGTTTCAGGTGTAGAGAGGTAAATCTGGGAATCATCAGTGTAAAGATGGTACTGAAAGCCGTGGGAAGAGATATGTGCACCAAGGAACTGGGTATAGAGAGAGAAAAGCAGCGGACCCAAGACAGATCCTTGGGGTACACCAACTGCTTTGTTTCAGTGGTCTGGCAATTCACAGGTCAGCACTCTATAGTGACCAATGGTAAAATAACTGATTTGGAAGGAGGCTGCATGGATCAGAAGAGACACATCCAGGTCTTCCTCTATGGGGATGTGCGAGTATTATTTATCTCTCATAGTATCCCATCCCAAAGGCCTCCCTGACCTTTTCCTGGTGGTCCTCTCTGCCATTTTTATTAGGTCCATTCAGACTGAAGTTCAAAATAAATGTGGAAATTAATTTTAATAAAATTGAACACACAGGTTTAGAAGATCTTTACTTCTCAGAGTTCAGAAATAGAGAAAAACGTTAAAATAAAAAATCCAGAGAAAGGGTGTTGTCTGTCATTGTTGTGTGTGTCCTGTCAATGTTACACTGCTGCTGGGCATTCTCATGGTCATTTTATAACAGAGCACTATGAGCGGGCACCTAGAGAGGGGCTTTCATAGACTCTGTTTTGAAAGGACAGGAAGTACCTCCTTGCTTTTATCAACTACTAGCACATGTGACAGAGATTACATCTTAAATATAGGCAATATCACTTACAGCTGCATGCAAATATAGGCTTTTATGTTGAGCAGTGTTTTATAAAAGGTCATTTACACAAATAAATGGCCACATACAGGTAGAAATGACTTTCTGAAATTAAATCCTGTATGCAGTGATAGAATTTGTACACGTTGTCCTCTAAGCTTAGCTTGCAGCTTTCCTACTTGAGAAGGATACATTACATCAGCAGGGCAGCTGAGAGCAGACGCAGTCCCTGTCAGAGTCTTTCAACTAGTACCTTTAGGAGAGAAGCATTGTGTGGTAGAGAGTGTGCACTATGTCAACCTGCTCTTTGTCTCTCCCTAAAGCTGATGGTGTGTGATGCACAGAACAGCACAGCAGCAGAACATTGCTATTTTTATTTAAACAGCAGGGGCGGCCCAAGGGGGGTGCGGGGCCATGTGCGGAGACTCGGTGCGGGGCCTCATTTGCATAAGGGGCCTCATTTGCATAAATATTTGCATAATGTTACCATACACTAACTTTTAGTAAACATGCCTCTTAATGAGTGTATGAATAAAGAAAGACTAAAAGGCTTCTACATTACTATAATCCAGTGCCAACCGCCAGACACATTAGGAACTACTACAAACACTGCCCATTTAGAACCCATAGCAAACCCACCGTATCATAACAGCACTACCAGGACTCATAAAGCACCATACCCTATCTATCAAAAGGAAACATGCAAATATTAAACCAATACATTTCAGAGAACAACAATACATGACCTACTGGGGAAAGAGAACAAGTGGCAATGTCAAATAGGAATTACATAAACAGAATACCTCAGCTCAGTTACACACGCAGAACATAGACCATCACCAAACAAGGAATCACAATTTAGAAACAGGAAGATATAATTAAACTGGGAATCCCAAAAGCCAAACTTGGAATGTACAACACTGTAGCAATAAAACTATACATTAATTTGCTCTTGTACTAAACAAAGCGCAGACGTTAATGATGCACATTTCCCAGAGCTGACATATTCCAATTACACAAAGGCAATATACCATAAGATCAGAACTCTACGTCACCTCCGACACCTACTGGACTTCACAGACTACCGAACAACCTTCCAGGCATTAGTCCTTCCACATTTTGATTTCGCGAACATCATCCTCCATCGCCTCCCACAATCGACCTTAAACCCGCTCCGCCTAGCTTTGAATGCAGCCGCAAGAGTCCTCTCTGGATCGTCAAGATCCGACCACATAACGCCCATCATGAAGGATTTGCATTGGCTACCTTTACATGCCAGGCTCCAATACAAGTCATTGGTCCTCACCTTCAAAGCCCTAAATAACTACCCCCCTACGCCAATCAGCAAGCTAGTCCATGGTACCCTGGAAGATAGAAACAGAAGGTCTACTGCACTGAACACATTAGTAGTCCCCAAACTAATAACTACATGCACAAAGGCTACCTCCAACAGAGCCTTCTCCATATTCGCCCCTTTAAATTGGAATGCACTCCCCCATGAAATCCGTGGTATTAAAAGCCTCATCCTATTCAGAAAAGCCTTAAAACTCCACCTGTTCACAAAATGTTACCCAGAAACTTCCAGTGATAGAAGCACAACCAGCAAGCTTCCCTCAAACCCCAGCCGCCCCTGCACGTCAATACCACAGATAATAGGTAGTCCCCACTCAAGCCCAACCAACCACTAATCTTCATCTTCACAAAATCAATGCAACACCCATTTATATTAGAGTATTGTACATAGTTTCGAGTTAACATGTATTTAGTTTCCCCGGTTTCGATCCCATGTTCAATTCCCTGTTCTTTGTAAACTCAATGTTGTTTCTGTACATTGCAGTATTTTTGTTCGATGCACACCGTGCTGATTTTCATTGAGCAGTATAGAAGAAATGTTAAATAAATAAATTAATTAATTAATTCAAAATAAAGAGATATTTTTCTACCTTTTGTGCATTTTTTTTCAGCTGCAATTGCT
Source organism: Ichthyophis bannanicus (assembly GCA_033557465.1). Lineage (NCBI taxonomy): Eukaryota > Metazoa > Chordata > Amphibia > Gymnophiona > Ichthyophiidae > Ichthyophis > Ichthyophis bannanicus. Next base: position 13,516,931 of record CM066031.1, read on the forward strand.
CCAGTCACTTTCTTCTGGTTTCTTTGTGTCTTCCGCTAACTCTCCATCGTCTGCTGTCCATTTGTCTTTTCTTCTCTCTTCTAGTTTTTTTCCATTCTCTCTCTACATCTGCTTTAACATACTAATCTTTCTCCTTTTGCTCTTTCCTCATTCCTATTTCATCTACTCAAATTTTACCCGTCCATTCTCAATCCCCACTTACTCTCCCAATATCCGGCCAATTGTAGATTTGTCTTCCCTCCCACACAAAATATTTTTCCCCTCTCCATTTCACTCTCCCAGCTCCATCCCATTCTAATCCTCCCCCAACATCAGCTCCATTCTAGTTCCAGTCCCACCCAGCATCCGCTCCCTTCTAGTCCCCGCATCAGCCCATTTCCAGTCCTAGCCCCCCATAAGCCCATTTCCAGTCCTATCCTAGACCCACCATCAGCCTATTTCCAGTCCTAGCTCCCCCATCTAATTTCCAGTCCAATCCAAGTCCCTCCATCAGCTCATTTCCAATCCCAGCCCCCCATGAGCCCATCAGCCCATGTCAAATCCTAGCTCCCCTCCACTCAGCCCATTTCCAATCCAAGCCCCCCATGAGCCTACTTCCAGTTCTAGCCCCTTCATGAGTCCATTTCAATCCAAACCCCCACCACAGCCCATTTCCAATCTTAGCACCCCCCCCAACAGCCAATTTCCAGTCCTATTCTAGCCCCTCCTTCAGCCTATTTCCTGTCCTAGCCCCCCCTCACCCATTTCCAGTCCTAGCTCCCTCCCCCTCACAACCCATTTCCATTCCAAGCCCCCGTCCCCATCAGCTAGTGGCAGTTCAAGCCCTCCTTCCACTCAGCCCATTTCCAGTCCTAGCAACCCCCCCAGCCCATTAACAGTCTTAGCCCCCCCAGCCCATTACCAGTCCTAACCCCCCATCAGCCCATTTCCAGTCCTAGCCCCCCCATAGCCCATCACTAGTCCTAACCCCCCCCCCATCAGCCCATTACGTCATAACCCCCCATCACCATATTTCCAGGCCTATCCCCCCCATCAGCCTATTTCCAGTCTTAGCCCCCCATAGCCCATTACCAGTCCTAATCCCCCATCAGCCCATTACCAGTCCTAACCACTCCCATAGCCAATTACCAGTCCTAATCCCCCATCAGTCCATTTCCAGTCTTAGCACCCCCCCCAATAACCCATTACCAGTCCTAAACCTCCCCATCAGCCCACTTCCATTCTTAGCCCCCCCCCCCATAACCCATTATAGTTATTAGTTATTAGGGAAATCCCATATTCCCCAAAACACCTCCATAACCATGGTAATACACACATGAACCCCCTTACCCAAAACTAAATAACTCCCCCCCCTGTCTGAAACCCCAAGCACACCCCCGATTTACGTCAAAAAAAAGGAAATAAATTCCAAAACATACACAACCACTGTAAATATCCAATGTAAATAAGTTAATGGATGTTTGTATTATTAATACACCTTGAAGTTGAAGTTTTGTTTAATGTAAATAGTTAAACTCAACCGTTCATTGTAAATAGTTAAATCTAATTGTTCAGTGTAAATGTATACATCTGTGTACAGTTGTTAAAATGTTCCTTGTAAACCGCCCTTGATCGCTGGAAGGGGCGGTATAGAAATATATACATAAATAAATAAATAAATAAATAAATTACCAGTCCTAAACCTCCCCATCAGCCCATTTCCAGTCTTAGCCCCCCCATAGCCAATTACCAGTCCTAACCCCCCCATCAGCCCATTTCCAGTCAGCCCCCCCATAGCCCATTACCAGTCCTAACCCCCCCCCCATCAGCCCACTTCCAGTCTTAGCCCCCCCCATGGCCCATTACTAGTCCTACCCCCCCATCAGCCAACTTCCAGTCTTAGCCCCCCCCCCCCATGGCCCATTACTAGTCCTAACCCTCCCCTATCAGCCCACTTCCAGTCTTGGCCCCCCCCCAGCCCAGCCCATTCCATTACCAGTCCTAAACCCCCTTCCCCCCTATCAACCCAAATTTAAAAAAAACCAACCCAGCTGCTTCTGCCACGGCAGCATCAAGAGTGCCGCGGCAGTATCAAGAGTGCCGCCGCCACCGCCGTGGGGCCCCCCCGGCAGAGCCTCCCTGCATCGCCTCCCTGCATCGCAGCCTATCCCCGAACGCGGGCTTCTTTCAGAGCCACGAGAGTTTCCTTTCTCGCGGCTCTGTTAATCCCGCCGGCGGTGGCGGCGGCACTCTTGATACTGCCGCGGCACTCTTGATGCTGCCGCGGCAGAAGCAGCTGGGTTGTTTTTTTCTTTTTAACTTGGGATGAAGAATGTTTTTTGCGCGGGGCCCCCTGAAATGCGGGGCCCTGTGCAAAAAACATTCTTGCTCAATGGACGGGCCAGCCCTGTTAAACAGTGACTGTTTTTCTAAGAAATGTCTCAGACTGAAGCCTGGCTCCCACCTTCCAGTGATCCGTTTTCTCAGGAGGTCCATCATGTTAAGCGGGAGACATTTATATATTTATTTGTCTATCAATCTCATATAGTATTTATTTATTTATTTTATTTATTTAGCACTGTAGGCTGTCTTTCCTGAAGGAGACAATAAATCTGTTTAAGGTACAATTTAATCCAGCCTAGGAGCATTGAAGAACTACGGCCACACCAGGCAAGCAAGTCTATTATGGCCACCTGACTAACCCTCTTGCCTCTGACCCTCGCTGTCTCTTTACAACTCTCAGCTCTCTCCTCAATGTGCCTCCGCCTCCCACCCCTCCTTCCCTTTCTGAGCAGACTGACTATTTCCAGGACTAAGTCTGCAAGATTACTCTTGAGTTCCCCACGAGGCCATCTCCACCCCCTCTTCTCTCTCTTTATTCCCAAATCCTTCCTTCAACCTTCGTTACCCTTTCTTCCTTTTCTAAAATTACAGAGGAGGAAACCACACGTCTTCTTTCTCATTCCAAACTCACTACCTGCTCCTCTGATCCTATTACCACCTGTCTACTAAACTGTATCTCTCCCACTGTCATCACTTCCATTAGAACCCAATTTTAGAGCTTTCCCAATGAGTAGCCACTTTTCTTGTAAGTAAACAATATCTGTCGATACCTTCTGACAGTATAAAAGTAATTTTTTCCTCTTCATTGGATGATGATGATGATTATTATTAATAAACATATATTAAGTATTACTGGGCATACGCAGCACTGTACAAACACAGATAAAGACAGTCCCTACTCATTAGAACTTATAATCTAATCAAGACCAAGTTAGAAAGTGGATAGAATAAGGAAGGGTAAGGAGACATGAGGAACAAGGGATCAGAATCCAAAGGCAACCTTAAAGAGGTGAGCCTTTAGCAAAGATTTCAAGAGGGCTAGAGACTCAGAAAGTTTGTTTCAGGCATAAGGAGCAGCGAGGTGAAAGGAGTATTCTCCAGAAACAAGCAGGAATCAGTCCGCACTGGAATTTGTTACCGGAGGATGTAGTAAAGGCTGTTAGTGTAGCTGGGTTTAAAAAAGGTTTGGACAAGTTCCTGGGGGAAAGGCCCATAAACCATTATTAAGAAGTGACCGAAGATATCAATGCTTGATCCAGTACAAGCATTGTGGAACTTGTGTCTCTTGGGGAAACTGCTAGGTACATATGACCTAGATTGGCCACTGTTGGAAACAGAATACTGGGCTTGATGGACCTTGGTCTGACCCAGTATGGCATATCTTATGTTCTTATGGGTGACGTCAACACCAACAGAGCCTGTGCAGAGAAATTCCCCAGTTTTCAAAGAAAGCCTTTGGGATTGCTGCCACGCATGTGTGGTCCTCTTCCCCCCAAAGGTGCTCAGTCTCCCTTTTTCCACGGAGCCCTACGGACGCACGTCCTCATCCCTCGGAAAAATTGTTTCTTTTTTGACCTCTGGCCTGTGATTTTTTCCGGTTGCACCAGTCCTCTACCCATCCTCCCCCCACTCTTTTTTTGTTTGAGTGAGGGGACGTTTTTCATTTTTTTTTTCTTCAACAGGCTTCATGCCCTTTTTTCCCCAACTATTGGCTGCTAGGGTCTTTGACCTAGCGGGGGCCCATTTTGCTCCAATGGCCACCAGTTTCAAAAAAATGTGACAGATGCTCCAAAAACATGTCACTCACAGACATCCATGACTGTTGCCTGTGGTGTCTCGGGGCCAATCATGACCCAGAGCTCTGCAACCCTTGTAAGAAAATGTCCTCCAAGGCCCTGCTAAGTTGTAAGCAGAAGTCTGATGACATTTTCTAGAAGGTAGCCACGGAATCCCTGTTGGCTCCCCCAGCCACCCCTCTGTCGGTAGGATCCCCCACCTCTGGTTTCGCGGTCTAGGTGGCACTCCAAGCAGGAGTCCCCTGAAGTGGAGAGGAGTAAGAAGAAGAAGATCTCAAAGTCACTGTCGGGGGCTCCTGACAAGCGTGAGCACACCTGCGCTCAGTCACTCAGCCCTCTTCGGCGTTTCCAAGAGTCAGACAAGGAGTGGCCTCGAAGGGTACCTCGTACAGACACGGAGGCCTCCGGTGATGGTGCCCAGTCTCCTGAGGGTCGTCCCAGTGAGGAGCCCCTCTCCTCCTTGATGCCTGACCCAATAATCCCGGTGTCTGCCCCACAAGACCCCATGCCCACGTGGGGGTCCTCTATGCTGGCACTGGAGCGCAGAGTTTCTGCCTTCCTAACTGCCCATTAGGCGCTCACACCCAGCACTGTTAGTTCACACCCACAGACTGAGGTTCCCTCGAGAGGGCACCTAAACCCACCCTGGAAACCCTCAAGAGCCGCGGGCTTTGTGAGGGTCCTCGATATCGGTCTCGTTCACCTTCCCGTTCCTCGGGAGCTAGATCCTCCAGGGCCTCTGGTTCCAAGCGGGTCTTGACCTCTGGAAGGGGCGACCAACCTGAGTCAGATTCCTCCTCGGACCTCTCGGGTTGGGAGTCGGATGGGGACACCTCTCCGGAGACTCGTGCTTACAGGGACATCTCTTTGGACCTGTCCCTGCCCACCTCGCAGACTCGCTCACCTCCTGAGAACATATTCTTCCTGGTGTTCATGCTAGACATGGCTAGGGACCTCAATCTGGCCACCCAAGCTGAAGAGGAGCCATGGGCCGAGGACCTCGATATCATACAGTATGAGTCCCCACCTCGGGAGTCTCTTGCTGTACCAGTTCCTCCCATCTTGTCTAGGCTACTTCTCTGCATGTGAGAGACACCTGCCTCGGTCCCCATTGCATGCAATTACCTTGAAGCTATGTACAGGGTTCAGCGTAGCCCAGGGTTCAGGAAAACCCAATTCTATGGTGGTGGAATCAGCGATGTGGGAACAAAAGAACCTGAAGTCATATTCTTTGGTTCCGCCGGGTAGGGAGTCCAGGGCACTCAATGCCCTTGGGCGCAATGCCAACCAGGGGTCCATGCTCACATGCTGCATCCAGGCTTACCAGCTTTATATGGGCATGTTCTTGCATGACCTTACCAAGGAGCTTTGTGCCTTCTCTGCGAGCCTTGGGGCAGACCACCCTGAGGTCCATCACAGAGTGTTCAAAGTACTTCTCGCACGCCGCATACAATAGATTTGAATCCTCGGCCCGAGTGGCAGCAGCTGGCATTGGGACCCAATGCCAAGCATTGCTCCAGTACTCGGACCTGGAGCAGTGGGTCCAGGAAAAGTTCCTGGTTGTTCCTTGCGTTGTCGAGCAGCTTTTCGATAAACCTATGGAGGTCAAGGCTGCCAAGATAGAACCAGAGTTTGTGACTCAAACCTGTCTCTCACGCAAGACCTCCTCCCTTCCTCGAAAGAAACAGCAAACCAAGAAGCCTGTCAATGTTCTGTGCCCTTGGGGGTACCTGCTGGGTACTATCCCCTATGACACTGTGGGAAACACACTCATGCCCATGTTGGGCCCTCATCAGTTACTGTCTGGATGCTCTACTGTTCCAGCATTCCTATGGGCCACCTAGGCATCACCCTAGTCCGCACTGTGGCCCAGCTGCACCACAGCATGTGCCGTCTGCAACCCTCTGTGCCCCCTTTCCCAGCATCTGTCCAGTTGCCCATTCTGACATGCCCGCCCTGCTGTTGCAGAACATGTGCATGCCATAGGAAACCTGTCCAATGGAGAGGGAAACCCTGATCAGCGCTTTTTCAGTGTGGGATCATTCACCTTTTATGGGGACGGAGCGTAGACCCTTCCAAAATTCAGATCTGTTTTTTGGAGCTTTCTTTCGAGTGTTTTTTGATGTTTCCCATTAATATCACTATTGGCCAGCTTGGTTATGGTTTTTTATATTTTGTTGGGGTCATTTTCAATGTTTATTTGCCCTTTTGTCCGTGCACATGTATCACACTTATCACTTTTTGTTGGTTTCCCTGGTTTTGCTGTACATTGCTGACGGAAATGGTTTCTCTTCCCTTTAAATCAGCTCTAACGCCAGGGTTTCACTGGCGTTAGTTTTCAGCCTCGGATTTCACAGCATTAGTGTGCAGGGAGCCTCTCCCCTCCCACTCTCTGCCCATTAACCCCCTCTCTCCGCCCCTGTGGAGCCTTCCTCCGCCCTCTGGGAGCCTTTCTCCACCCTGAGCGTTCATTTGCGCCGCTACGCACGGTAACGCACGCTAAGGTAGCTTATCGCCCAGTAAAGCACCATTATTGTGTCATAAGGTACCTTATCACGCGATAACGTCACAGAGCGCACATTAAGACGGTTTAGTAAACATACCCCCTAGGGGTCTGTTTACTAAACATTCCTAACGTGCGGGGCCGTGCTAGTGTGCCTGTGCCATATAAGGAGTGGGCGGTTCAGGCAGAAAATAGAAAAAAAACGGTAGTAAGCAACCGGACGTGTGTGCGTCGCGCTAATGTGCGGGGGTCGACATTAGCGCGTGGAAAGGCAAAGTGGCGCGCTGCTGAGTATACAAAACAACAGAGCCGTGGTACAACAGTGAAGACACTGACCAATGGTGCAGGGGCCATGGGTTCAATCCCCCAGTGTGCGCAATGACAAAGGTCAGCTGAGGCAGTAACTGTAATGATTAACATTGTTTTAGGAGGCAAATTAATTTGGAACGGCATAAGGCGGCGCACAGTTATTTTTGGGCGGCAGAAGGCGGCGCACAGTGCTTTTTGGGCGGCATAAGGCGGCGCACAGTTATTTTTGGGCAGCAGAAGGCGGCGCACTGGTCCCCTTGGGCGGCAGAAGGCGGCGCGCTGATAGGCACAAGGCGGCGCGCTGATGCACAAGCATAGGAACAGAGCCACAGCACAATGGTTAAAACACTGACCAATGGTGCAGGGATCAGGGGTTCAACTCCTCACAATGCCCAGTGAACAATGCCTGCTGAGGCAGTATGTATTATGTTGTGGAGTGCTGTAGGAGGCTGTATAATTTTATTTTGTTATCACTACTAGCAAACGCACTCTCCCAGCATGTTAACATACGGCGGCCCATAAGGCACATGTTACAGTGCACTGTTCGCCAAGGCACCCTTGAATGACCCCTATAGGGCAGCATGTATGTTGCGACACAGGATAATGTATAGTGCACCCTATAGGGATGGCAACCATAAGGTGGCCTACAGGGCGCCCTATGAAGCACCCTCAGAGGCACCTAATGGGTATAGTAAGCTGAGGGTGGTCTTGCCGGCATAGACATATGTACAGTAAATAAAAATAAAGCTGTGGACAGCCCTACCAAAGGGCCCCACCGTGGGTTTAAACCCATGACCTCTGGCTGCACAGGCAGTGATGTAACCATTGCGCTACAGCTCCATAGCTGTAAGCAGGCTCCTGGCTGGCTGCAGATAGCCTACACGTCACCTCACAGACAGTCTGCTGGTGTCAACAGGATAGGGTTAGGCCACCCGTACCCATGATGCACTGCACATGCAAATTAGCTGTCCGCAGATGGACACAAGATGGGGAATGCACCCCCACAGCACCTCGGCCCTGTTGGGGGAAGTGACCGGGTGCACCCACACAGCACCTTGGCCTAGTAGGGGGCACTGACCGGGTGTTTTACTGGCACAGAGTAGCCACACACCGTTACATCGTGCGGGTACTGTGCTCACCCTGAGTGTGCAATGAGGTGGCCAGGACCAGGTCAACAACACCTGCCATGGCTGACGGAGGCCAAGCGGGCGTTCCAAAGCAGTGTTAATGTGTAAGATAGCTAGTTTCTGCACAAACACGATGGATATCCCTGTCTGCCGCCATCAGGTGCACCCCCCCCCCCCCCCGTGGCAAACATGGTCCCCATCAAGGGATCCACACTCTACCTCCCTGCAAAGGTGGCAGTAGAGGGCAACATCAACCCCAGTCCTGCTGAGGAACACCACCACCACACCCCCCCCCCCCCCCCCCAGGCAGGCAGCTCCATACACAGCCATAACACAATAGCAGACAGACATAAGCCCAGGGTATGGTAAGCTGCACTCCACCACCAGATATTCCCCTGCAGCAAGCCAACAGCCACTGCACCCTGCAAGCCATTATAGCAAGACATTTACCAGCTACAAACAGTCTGCTGGTTAGTCCATAGTGCATGTTCCCAATGGAGATGCATGCACCCAGAACTGGGCTGTCTGCATACACAGCAAGCAGATAGATCAGTGACTGGGCACCAAAGAGAAACCCATATCTATCATATGAGAGAACTACTATACAGCACTATGGGGGGGCCTAGCCATGCTGTGGTCACTGCACAGTCAGGGTGAGCATGATCCCCCAGAAGGACATGCTTTGGCCACCCTGTCTGTGTAGGTGGTGGCCGGACACTACAATATCCCAGTCAATGTCCCTGCCAGGGCCCTATGCCCAGTGCAGATGCATCCTGGCCACGCCACCCTGCCCTGGCTATACCCATGGTACCTTGCACCTCATTATGCACATTGACTGGCCAATACTGGCAACAGTGCTGGCAGTGCGGGCTGTTGAAGGGGCTTGCAGCCAACACCCACTGTATAGACAGACACACACTTCCACACCTCTGCCATCATGGTGCTACGATTGAGGGGGTAAGTAGCCTTGCCCACCAAACCGGTCCTGAGCACGGCAAGGCATGGATATGGTACGCATTACAGCTGGTGGTCACTCCCCAGGGTGGTAAGCACCGTCAGAGGCCAGGCCTGGAGCATGCCCCGCAAACACCTAACAGATTGTTTGGATGGGGTCAACTAGCAGTATGTACGTAACGTATGGATAACTGCCTGCCTGTGCTCCTAGCAAACGTCTCCGAGCTGTGTACCGTATACCTCAGGTGTAGGGTGACATTGGTAAGTTATGCAAGTGCTCGTTTTGGGTGCTGCATGCACGGTCCAATGTTCTGCCTTTCCAGGAGACATTGGCCAATGGGGCCTGTGGGTGTGGGTGTGTCTGCCCTTGATGGCTGCTGCTTTACGGCACAGATTCCCAACTCCAGTCCAGGTTTGCATCACACTGTTCAGGTTTTCCTGCTATCCCTCATGAATATGCATGGGCTACATCTACATGCCATGGGGGTGGTGCATAGATATACAGCACAGGCATTTGTATGAGTGTCAGCATGGAACCTGACTGGTGTGTGGCCCACCAGGACTGCATTTGGGTGCTTCTGCTCTAGGTACTGCCCCTGTTCATGGTGTCTGTGCTCAGTGGGGTAAAAGATAGATGTCTTACCATTGCATATGTCCCCGCCATGAAAGGTGTGTCCTTACTATCACTGTTTAGTTGTGGGAAAAATATGTGGGCAGGATTGGCAGTAGCCCCAGCTGGGCTTTGAACCTGTGACCTTCTGTTCTTGTATGCACTGTCTGTGTGCACTGCACCACTGTGTAGCCACAGATTGGTTGGATTCCCTGGACTGTCCATGACTGTGGATCCGGCAGGACCTGTCTGTTGCAGTGGACTGTGCCAGCCTGCACATGGCTAGGCCTCTGTCTTCTGTGGTTAGCAGCCACTGCCCCCTGCACCACATGTACTTGTCCGCCAACATGCTGGCATGAACTTCTCTCAGAAAAAGCAGTTGACCTGATTGCAATGTGGCAGTATGGGACTGCATTTGGGGGACTTGGCTGTAGGTAATGCCCATTGTTGTGGTGTGTGTGCGGTGTTGGGTAAAATATGGGTGTTTTCCCCATGCATACAGGGGTGTCTGCGCTATCTTTATTTAGTGGTGGGTAAAATATAGGGACTGGGCTGGCAGGTGCCCCAGCTGGGTTTTGAACCTCTGCCCTCTGGTCCTAGAGGTAATGATTCTGTCCGCTGTACCACACTTTGGCCACAGAGACAGTGCAGCCCCTGGAGGCAGTAAGCCTGGCAGGATGGAGTCACAAACCCTGCTCTACGCAATTCTACTGTGGGCATATGCACCCTGTCTGGTGACAAACGTGCACATAAACCCCGGAAATGACCACGGGAAATGTGGGACAAAATATTACCACGCTGGGCAACAGTGATATTAATGGGCAACCATAGCAAACACTCCCAGGAAAGCTCCAACACGTGGAAATGTTTTTTGGAAGAGTCTCCTCTCAGTAGACCCTTCCAAAATTCATTTCTTTTTTCTGGAGCTTTGCTGGGTGTGATTTCTGTATTTGCCCATCACTATAACTGTTCCCCAGCTGAATTACTATTTTTAATAGTTCTGTTGTGGTCATTTTCTATTTTTATTTTCACTTTTGTGCTGTGCACATATATCACACTGCTCACGTTTTGCTGGTTTCCCCGGTTTTCCTGTACATTGCTGACGGAAATGGTTTCTCTTCCCTTTAAATGCTTTCTGGCTGGTTTTTACATGCACATTCGGGCCCGATACTGTGCGGGGAGCCTCTCCCCTCCCACTCTCCACCCATTGACCCCGTCCCTCCGCCCCTCCGGAGCCTTCCTCCGCCCTCCTTTCGCCGTTCCACGCCTCTATCGGACATTTGCGGGCCCGCACTTGTACGGGGCCCGTTAGTGAGCCGCGTACCTGTGCGGGGGTGACACGCACGTGTGCGGGGCGTTTAAACGCGTTTCTGCGCGTTTCAGTGCCGCGTTGCCGTGCGCTATTTTGCGGCGCGCTATTTTGCGGATTTTAGTAAACATGCCCCCTAGTGTTTGGTTGGCCCTAGTTGAAATAACAATCAAGATGTTCATTCAATGACTGCCATTTGTTACAATGTTTCCCTAGCAGATACAATTTACAATAAGGGAACCAAACTCAACTATAGCACATGCCTTAGGGACTCACTCCTGCTTCCTGCTTTTATTAATTTTGAGAAACAGATAAGATGTAATAAATAATGCCCTCTTTTCCTGTAATATTGGAGTAATATAGTTGCATTCATTCATTAAAAAAGTTACTCACCCTTTCAATTATATGAATAGTGAAGTTTTTTTTATGTTTTTCAGTAATGATAACCACGTTTTTTTATAAGGTGCATGTTTGTTTTAATGGCGTTTAGGCTTTTTTATTTATTTATTATAGCTTTTATTTATTAATTATGAATATGTCTGATTTTAGTTATGTTTTAATTTAATTGTTGGTGATATTTTATAACATTATTTATTTCATTGTACAATATATCCATATAGTTTGTGTTTCTTCATACAATTACTTTTATAATATTTTTATTATTATTTATTTTTTATATATGTAGTACACCAGAGTTTCCCCTGAAGAAGTTTATTGCGAAACATGGCCTGTGCCAGGCAGCATGGTGTTTGAGGTTTATTAAATAAAGCTATCCTTCCTTCATACCATGTTCTGTGACTGGAGTTTGAATTGTATACAGAAATGTACAGCCAACCTCACCATGTGTTACAACCGCTGCTGATCACTGGAAGCAGCGGGATATAAATGTACGCTAAATAAATAAATAAATAAATAAATAAATGGAAGGGAAGCCGAAGAAGTGATTATATGAGAAGAGGGATTATATGAGAAAAATAAGGCTGGCAAAAGTTTAGATGTGCAGCAGAGTGTTAAACAAATTGAAGGAGAGAGAGAGAGATGACTCAGAGGTAGACCTGCAAGTAGGAAGCAATTAGCAGTGTTATCAGGGAGGAGTAGAGGAGGGAGGAGGAGTGGAGGAGTAGAGGGAGGAGGAGGAGTGGAGGAGTAGAGGGAGGAGTAAAGGAGTAGAGGGAGGAGTAGCCTAGTGGTTGGGGCAAGGTACTTCAGGCTGGAAGGTCGGGGGTTCAAATCCCACTAGAGGACAGCAACCTTGGGCCGGAAGGACTGGGGCTTCTAGTCCCACAGGTGCTCCTTGTGGTCTTGGGCAAGCCACTTAACCCTCCATAGCCCATGTTCCCTGTAAGTATTTGTGTATGTGTCTCATATCCCCACGTGTTAAATGTATCCCCCAACCGCTTTGACCCGGTGAAAAGCAGGATATAAATGCAGCTAAATAAATAAAAATAAATAAAGGAAAGAAATTTTACTTGTGTAGGCATGGTGTACAACAAGCCCGATTCTGAGGAATCCTCTCTTTCAAGCATACAAAAGATTAGAGGCATACCTTCTCTGATTCACTATGGAGATCCCTTGAGGCCCCATTCTGTCCCGAATGTAGATCCCCTCTGTGCGTCCGGTCTGAACCAGATGCATAGAGGGGATCGCAATTCTGATCCCGTGGGGCACATCTAGCCCCCGTTTGATCAGAATCGCAAAAGCTCCTGCACAGTCAGGCCGGGACAGCAATTCTGTCTGGCCTGTACATGCAGGACTGTCCCCAGATAACTCAGTCTGGGCTTTTAAATGGTGCAGCGGCACCATGGCTCCATTTAAAAGCCACGATGCTGGCCATCAGCAAAAAGGGTTTATTCCCCGCAGCCCAACCCATGATCTGGCCTCCCCCCCTGCCCCATCCGCACTCCGGGCCTTCAGAAAAAAAACATCCAGGGAAGTTATTCCACTTCAGAAGTAGAATAACTTCCCCGAACATTTTATTGGCCCTGGACATACAAGGCCAACATTAGAATCAGCCCTGTATGGCCAGGGCCGGCGACTGCCCACTGCTCACCCAGACTCCACACTCAGACTGCCCCTTCTAACTTCCCCACACAACTGGTGGTGAAGTAAGTCTGGCACAGGCAAGGGCATGAATAGCGGGGATGGATATCCCCTCGGGCCGTCCATTCCCGCTATTCGTAGCTCAGAATAACCCCTAAATGAATAAGCACCATACAAGTAAACATAGTGAAGCCAGGGATAAGCTCCCAATATTCCCCATGAAACCAATACACGAAGGGTGGCCCACCTGCTGCGGCCAAGATAAATGTAACAAAGTGACAACCCACCCGTCTTCCATACATCCTATCACTAATCCAGAAAGAGAAAATGTAGCCAAGCAATTTATAATGAAACCAAAAAGATTTAGATCCATGTTCAACAGTTGTTGAACTACCACAGATGTACCCATCCCTTCGCACGACCCCCTGCACATTCACTCATCTATTTGCATCACTCATTCCGTCATATTTAGCTGTATCAAAGTTCTTGAAACCAGACATGGAGAAGTCCAACAAAGAAAGGAGATAGAACAGGTCATGCTATGCATACCAATGAAGAAATGATCTCAAGTAGATAGCAGTCATGACCCTTCATGATGGTGATGATTTGAATGGTGCAACCCAATAGAAGCCTCAAAACTACAGCGAGTAGCCATGGAGGGATTTTGCAGATGGATCCCGATTAGTGTAGCACAAGGAAGTAGGAGAATCAAAGATCAGTTGGTATCCATCTCTGCCGCTTCAGCCAAAAGGTTGCACACAGCTTCTGGATCTTTAAATGATTTGGTGGTATTTTGAAGTGTAATTCGAAGCCTAGCAGAATAGAAGATTCCATACATCGCCTGTTATTTCTGGAGTTGCGGTCTAAAAACAAGTACTTACTTCCTCTGTTCAACACCAGTTTTATTCAAACCTGGGAAAAATAGTATCCCCTGACCATCGAGTGTTATGAATGCTTGCCTGCATGCAGCCTGGAGAATCATATGAGTCTGCGGGTACCGGAGAGCTTTAAAGATCATTTGATCGAGGATATTTCATCCCAGAGGCCCAAGGTAAGGGAGTTCTATGAGTATGCTCTATCTCAAAGGGAAGGAGCTTCAGAGGTAAGTGTTTAAGGTACGCAATAGAATCCCCACCCTCGGCACCCTCGGCATACCCAGAATTCAAACATTATTGCATCGGGTACGGTTATTCAGATCTTCAAGGTTACACTCAAGTAGCATAATCCCCTTAGTGTTAGACTTGGTCTGTTGCAGAAGCATCGCATATCCCTGCAGGAGTTCATCGATAGAGTCCAACCGCACCATAAGCACTACAACTTGGTGCTTGACTTCTGCTAATTCAGCTTGAATGGTGCTGAAGGTCTCCCCATTTGCTGTCACTAGCTCCTTAAACTGGCGGACCTCTTGCAAAGCTTCCTTTAGGCATCCACCATTTTGCTTGGTGAAGGGGGCTCGGACTTTGATCATTTTAAACCATGTGTGACCCCGACAAAGTAGTCTAACTTGACAGGTTTGATCTTTGGCAGACTAGATATGGCTCCCACCACTGAGGAGAGCAGCCAGACGGATGGGGAAGGGAATATTAGGAGTCTGCTGAAAGGCCACCAGAGTAAAAACAAGCCTCTTGGTCGATGGCAAACTCTGTCCCCCCACAAATACTCTTTTTTGCTTTTAGCCTAAACTGATTTATAGCCTCTCTCAGGAAAGGCAGCCTACAGTATAAGATTGATAAATAAATAAATATATAAATGTCTCCCTCTTAACATGATGGATCTCCTGAGAAAACAAATCACTGGAGGGTGCGAGCCAGGCTTCAGGCTTTCTGGCATTTTTTCTTAGAAAAACAGTCATTATTAAAATAAGGGCAGTTACGTTCTGCGAGAATTTTACTGACTACTTATGAGCTTCTGCTGTTCTGTGCATCACACACTTTCAGCTTTCCGAAAGATACAAGTTAAAAAAACTCTGAAGGTATCATGTGTGCTGTGGAAGCTGTGGACTTTGGGTATCTGCCAGGTACTTGTATCCTGGATTAGCTACAGTTGGAAACAGGATACTGGGTATGACGCACCTTGGTCTGACTCAGTATGTAATGTATTAGACTCAAAATAGCAAATCGGTAAGGAAAAAGTGTACAGATTTGAACTCTCAATACAGGATTTCATTTTATAAAGTCATTTCCACCTGTATGTGGCCATCTATGCAGGTAAATGACCTTTTATAAAAGCTCTGATCAACTTAAATGCAGGGGCTCTGCATGGAAGCACATACCTGCAAGCAGGTGTAAGTGATACTGCCTACATTCAAGATGTGATCTCTGCCACATGTGCTAGTACCTACCTGTCCCTCTAAAACAGTCTATGAAGGGCCCTCTGTAGTGCCCACCCATAATACTCTGCTATAAAATGACCATGAGAATGCCCAGCAGCAGCGCAACACTGAGAGGGCACACAACTGTGACAGACAACACCCTTTCTCTGGATTTCTTCTTTTACACTTTTTCTCTATTTCACAACTCTGAGGAGTAAAGAGCTTCTAAACCTGTGTGTTCAAGTTTATTTAATTTAATTCCCACATTTATTTTGAACTTCACCCTGAATGGACCTAATAAAGATGGCCAAAGAGGACGACTCCTGCCCTGTGGAACCACTAGACCACCAGGAAAAGGTCAGGGAGGCCTTTGGGATGATTTCAGAGTAGGGGGTCCACAGGGGGCTCCCCATTGCCGGCTGACTAGCTGGGATATTTTTTAACATGGAGAAGGGAGGCGGAGAGGAAAAGGAGGGGGCTAGACAGGATGATTTTAGAGGATCAAGACGGTGGATGGGCTTGTGCTCACTGGCTTACCTGGATAGTAGTCAGGGGGTGCACAAATCCCCTCCTGGGCAGCTCCTGATGGGGTTTGGCAGCTGTCGGAGGGGGGGGGATCATTGTTGCAGGGGGGACAGCACTGACACTATTATGGAGGGGGAGAGGCCCGATCGTGACTGTTGGAGGACCGATTGCTTCCAGCATGCATGCTACATTTTCAGGTGGCATTATCTGCCAGTGTGATTGGGCTCTGATTTTCACAGCCACCACACAAAAAACGTTTTTACTCAGCGGCTGCCAACCATCGACACCTCCATTCCCCACTCCAGTCCACATTCTTCCTGTTGCCGCACTCATTCCTTTTATAGATGTGTCTCTAGCTCTGCAATCCGAAGTTCAGTGAGAATACGTTGGGGAAGGAGGATTTAGGGATACAGGTCTTCAGGACAGCAATAAGATCGGGTATGCATTGAAAGCAGCAGCACAGACAGGCTCATCTATTCCGGAGAATATTTTTTCTTCTTTTCAGGGTAGTAGTGTAACATTTGTTTCTCACCCTTCCTTCTGGTAATGAAGGGGTGACAGTAATACCAGGGACAACTTACCCTATAAACATAAACTCTTGCCTTGCCAGGGAAAGACAGCGAAAGCTTTGTATCCACAAATCCGGTAAGTTCCAGGAAGGGTTGTCCACAGTATTAACCTATTAATTATTTCAGGAGTAATTAAGACATAATCCAGTCTACAAACACATTATTTCAGTTAGATTATAAGAAGACATACTTGAAGAAGAATTTGAAAGGGTAAAAGGGAGGTGATCAAGAGAAATCATATGTTCACAGATACGTTTCCTTAATTTCTGACCTGTCCCCTCCTTCTGAAAGCAGAGGGTCCTATGGCCAAGATTCACTAAGGAAAGGGGGGGGGGGGGGAAGAAGCGCTAGTATTAATTTGTAGAAAGTTACCCCAGTTATGTCCGAGTTACAATCCCTGTTTGCTGTAAATACAATGCAACCCAGACTGCATTGTATAAGGTTCTGTTAAATGTGCACCGCACTGATGTGAATAGAGCGGTATAGAAAATACGTTAAATAAATAAACAAATAAATAAATAAGGCTAGTGTAGGAATGAAGCCACTGGCATTTATTTATTTATTAATTTATTTATTTAATGTCTCTTCTATACCGCGCTCTTTAGAATGCAGAAAGGAATCTTCATACTTTGGACTGTAAAAGAGCTTTAGCTTTTTACTTGCAAAGAACACAGCAACATAGAACGTCCTCTCAACGTTTTGTTGCTTTTGATCCTAGTCATTTGGGACTTCCAGTCTCCAAGAGAACACTGTCCAACTGGAATGCTCAGTGTATTTCTTTTGCCTATGAGAGCAAAAATCTTCCTTTGGAAGGTCATGTCACAGCTCACAATGTGAGGGCCATGGCAGCCTCTATGGCTCATCTTCACTCTGTGTCTATCGACGACATCTGTCAAGCAGCTCCATAGGCCTCGGTTCATACCTTCACAACCCATTACTGCTTAGACAAGGACTCCCGCCGAATGCCTTGTTTGCTCAGGCTGTTCTTCAACACCTGTTCCATACTTAATCAACTCCTACCTACCATCCCTGATAGGATGCCAGAGATCCATAGGGGGAAGTGGATCCCTTTCACAAGGGCGCACTACTTCTGGGGCCTTCTCCCTGGCATCTGCAGCTAGGGAGTCCCCATATGTGAAGACTACATTCCTGCTTGTTCCTGGAGATAGCATAGTTACTCACCTGTAACAGGTGATCTCCGGGAACAGCAGGAATTTAGTCTTCACAACCCACCCACCTCCCCTAGGAGTTGTATCTCTCTATCTCTCTCTTTTTCTCTCTCTCTCTGTCTCAGCTATAAACTCAATTGGAGAGGGACAGTTGCGAGGGGCAGGAGGGCAGCGCGCAGGCGCAGTGGGATGCTCCCAGGTGCTTTCCTGCTGGGCGCTGGGGGGCGTTCCTGCGTGGGCTCTGTCGGTGCCGACGGTACCCATGTGTGAAGACTGAATTCCTGCTGTTCCCGGAGATCACCTGTTACAGGTGAGTAACTATGCTTTTTCACTTAACGTGTAATCAAACTCTGGAATTTGTTACCAGAGGATGTAGTAAGAGCTGTTAGTGTAGCTGGGTTTAAAAAAGGTTTGGACAAGTTCCTGGAGGAAAGGTCCATAAACCATTATTAAAAAGGGACCCAGGATATCAATGCTTGACCCAATACAAGCATTGTGGAAACTGTGTCTTTTGGGGAAACTGCTAGGTACGTATGACCTAGATTGGCCACTGTTGGAAACAGGATACTGGGCTTGATGGACCTTGGTCTGACCCAGTATGGCATATCTTATGTTCTTATGTTCATAATCAGTGCGGTTTACAGGTAACAAATTTGGGCAGTGCAGGTAGGACCTACACTGGACTTACAATAAACAGGGGTTTTATACAAGGCTAACAGGGTAACTATGTGCACTTTAACTGGCTGTCACGGGCTATGTGGACAGCTCAACATTATTTACAGATTGGCTCAACTATATACAGGGTGACAATTTGGAGTGTGTATACCTTCAGCTGTCGAGTGGATAGAGATCTAAAGGGCTGAGCTGCAAACCTATGGAGTGGCTGCGTTGGGGGTGTCAGCCTGGGTCCTGAGTGTGATTGGCTGTGAGATGTCATCTGGTTTGGTATAGTACTGGAGAAACAGATAGTGCTTCAGTGCCTTCCTAAACTGGGCGAGGTCATTGATGGCACGGATGGCAGGTGGCAGGGCGTTCCAGCAGGTGGGTGCATACATCGCGAAGGCTCTGTTTCTAGTAGCCTGAGAGCATTTTGTGATTGCCTTCAGGAGTTTCAGAGTATTGGCGGTGGCTTATCTCCTTACTCTGTTGAGGGGGGTGGTCTGGATGAGGTCCATGAGGGAGGTGGAGGAGAACTTGTTGATGGCTTTGTAGGTCATCGTTAGAATTTTAAAGGAGATCTTGCAGTGGACTGGCTGCCAGTGTAGATATTTCAAAATTGGGGTGATATGTTCCCTCCTGGAGGTTCCATGCAGGTTCTTGCGGCTGCATTCATTGCCAGCTGTGGAGGGTTAAGCATGTTCTTCGGGAGGCCTTGTAGTATTGCATTTGCATAGTGAAAATATGGTATTACTAGTGCTTGATAGACTGTCCGGAAGTCTTCTGGCTCAAGCAGCTGTCACAGGTGGCGAAGTCTCCAAATTTTGTGGTAGATTGCCTTGACCATGTTGCTTATCTGGGCCTTCATGTTGAGCTGTTGGTCCAGCGTGACCCCTAGGTACTGTACCATGGGCTTGCTGAGGAGCTCTGCATCACGTACCTTCAGCGAGATGGGCAGAGTGAATGCTGGGTTCCTGGTGATAAAAAGGACCTCCGTTTTCGTGAAATTTATTCTGAGCCTCTGCGTGTGTAGCCAGAGGCTCAGAATAAGCCAACAATTTCCTGTAGTAGCCAACATAAGGAAAAGGACCTTGGTGTGATTATTACTGAGGATCTCAAGGAGGCAAAACAGTGTGACAAGGCAGTGGCAAAAGCCAGGAGGATGTTGGGTTACATAAAAGGAGGAATTACCAGCAGAAAGGAAGCGGTACTAATCCACTGTACAAGTCACTGGTGAGGCCTCACTTGGAATACTTTGTTCAGTTTTGGAGACCGCATCTTGCAAAGGATGTAAAAAGACTGGAAACTGTTCAGAGGAAGGCAACCAAAATAATTTGGAGCCTGCATCAGAAGCCTTATGAGAAGAGTCTTGAAGACCTAAATATGTACACTCTGGAAGAGAGGAGGGACAGGGGAGATATGATTCAGATCTTTAAATACTTAAAGAGAAATAATGAACAAACAAACCTCTTCCAGAGACGGGGAAGCTGTAAAACTAGAGGGCATAACATGAAGCTGCAAGGGGGTAAATTGAAAGGCAAAGTCAGGAAATACTTTTTCACTGAAAGGGTGGTGGATGCTTGGAATGCCCTCCCGATGGAAGTGTTTGGGGCAAATACAGTGACAGAATTCAAAATGGCATGGGACAGACACAGTGGATCCCTTTACAGCAACAGGATAAAATAAAAATAAACTTAACTATCTAATTTCTCAACAAACAGGGGTGTCCTATACGGACCGTTGAGCTCACCCCTAAACAAAGACATGCGGAGGGGTGGCCTGCACGGAGCGGCAGGTGCACCTACTCCTGCCATCTTACTGGGCAGACTAGATGGACCATACTGGTCTTTATCTGCCGTCATTTACTATGTTACTATATAAAAGAGCAAATCTACCTCCACTCCAATTAAAGGGACTCCTCCTTGTTGGTGGAAAGGGAACATACTTGACCTCATATTCCTAAACTCATACAGAAAACCAACAATCTTGCCAGTACTGTGGTCGGACCACTACATCATCAACATATCCCACACCTGTCAACTCAAAAATAACAGAGAAAACAAACATCACGTAAGGAGATTCACAGCATTTAGCAAAGAGGACTTCCTAACAAAAACCCTACCTAACTTACGCTCAGATTCCAACAACCTTGATGACCTGATCAACAACTGGAATACAACAATCTCCTCAGCAGCCAGCACAACCAGAAACACCACCACTACCAGAACCATCTCCTCAAAAGCCCGATGGTTCACCCCCAGCCTCCGAAAACTGAAAACCAGACTTAGAAGAACCGAAAGAAAATGGAGAAAAACCAAAAGCGATGGAGACAAAGCAAAATACCTCTACAAACTTAATGCATACCACTCAGAAACTGACAACGCCAAAAAAACCTACCACACCAAAATCATCACATCAGCCATAAACAAACCTCGAGAACTCTTCCAAATTGTCAAAAATCTAACAAAAGCACCCAGTAACTCTGACCAGCTGCCAGATATCCCCCCTGACCTTCTCGCCCGACAATACAAACAGCTTCAACAACCACAAAACTCACATCAAAGCGCTGAAATAACTACCAAAACAAACTCATACCCCATCTTGAACAGAGAATGGAATACATTCAACACAACCTCAAAAGAAGAAGTATCTTCCACCATCTCCTGCTTGAACACCACCACCTCCCCGCTGGACCCCTGCCCTACCGACTGGATAAAGAAAACCAAAGAAGATCTAAGTGCACCATTAACCCACATCATTAACAAATCCTTTACACAGGGACACATGCCAGACGCCCTCAAGACCACAATCATCCGACCAACCCTAAAAAAGCACAACCTAGACCCCCTAGACCCCATCTCCTACAGACCAGTAGCGAGCCTCCCGCTCACAGCAAAAATAATCGAGAAGATAGTCCAGCGTCAGCTTCAAGAACACCTGGACAGCAACAACATACTAGACCCGCAACAACACGGATTCCGACCATTACATGGGGTCGAGACCCTCATGGCCACACTGATGAACACTCTCATCATAGGAACCCAAGAGAAACATTCCGGATACATCCTAATTTTCCTGGATATATCAGCGGCCTTCGACACCATCTCCCATAACACCCTCATCCACAGACTCCAAACAATCAGAATCAAAGACACTGTACTCCAATGGTTCAGATCCTATCTAACCAACCGACAGCAACTGATCCGCACCAAAACTTCAACCTCCCCCCCCTTCCAGCAACATCAAGGGGTACCCCAAGGATCCACATTGTCAGCCATGCTTTTCAACATCTACCTTCGTCCACTCTGCTCAGTCATACGCACCCACAATGTCAACTTCCACATATACGCCGACGACATAATGCTCTATGCCCCAATTACAACCACGGACCCAACAAGCGACCACCTATCAGCCTGCTTTGCCGACGTGTCCAACTGGCTACAAGAGAACAACTTATCCATTAACATAAAGAAGACCGAAGCTCTTATAGTGACGAAAGACCCAGACTTCAAACCACCCACTCACCTCACCATGGGAACCACCCAAATCCAAATACAACCACACATAAGATATCTCGGCATTATCATCGACCAAGCCCTAACCCTTAAGCAACAAATCAACAAGACCACAAGAACTGTATTCCAAAAAGCAAAAACGGTACAACGTCTCTGACCCCTCCTTGAGCCGCAGGACTTCAGGACAGTAATGCAGGCTCTGAAACTCCCTCATCTGGACTACTGCAACATAATCTACCATGGCCTACCTGCCACACAGACCAATCCCCTCTGAACTGCTCTAAACACCACGGCGAGAATAATTCACAATGCAAAGAAACGGGACCACATCACCCCGATTCTGAGAGACCTGCATATTCTCCCCATCGAAGCAAGAATCAAGTACGAAACTCTTCTACTCACCCACAAAACCATCCATCAACCACAAGCCACCCCACTCCGCGCCCTACTGCCTCGTCCGACCCACAGCAAAACAACCAGACAATCCTCCAACAGCTCCATTGCCATCTCCCACAAAAGAACCAAGACAACACAAAGGACCTGCAACAGAGCCTTTGAACTCTATGCCCCATCCCTCTGGAACTCTCTACCAAACCACATCAGGGACAACGGTGATCTACCATCATTCAAAAAACAGCTAAAAACCATCCTTTTCCGAGAACATCTCTGAATAAGAATCCCCCATCTTTTCCAAGAACTCCGGACCAAGAACTATGCTATCTTGTCAGTCTCTATGTTCACCCAAAATCATCAATGTTGAGCCCCTGGTGATGGGCCCCACCCATTTGATCGCCCCCCCTTGTTATGTGTTCCACCGCTTTGACCCGGTGAAAAGCGGGATATAAATGCAGTTAAATAAATAAATAAATGGAAAGGGACATGGACACAGACATAACATTTTCCTGTAGTAGCCTTTTGTTGCTCCTTTTAACAATCTCACATGCAAACTTTCCTCCCGAAATGTTCTTCCTCACCCAGGACATCTACCCCTGTTGAAGGAAGTGGTTTGGCTAAATCAGTGTCATATTAATCAGAAATATAATCATTCCTTTGTGTCCAGGGGCGGCCCAAGGGGGATGCGGGGCCATGTGCGGAGATTAATTGCAGGAAATCATTTGCATAAGGAGTCTCATTTGCATAAATATTTGCATAATATTAGCATGCACTTTTAGTAAACATGCCTCTTAATGAGTGTCTGGATAAAGAAAGACTAACAGATTTCTACGTTACTATATTGCAGTGACAACCGCCAGGTCCATTAGGAGTTACTATAAGCACTGACCATTTATAACCCATAGCAAACCCGCCGTATCATAACAGCACTACCAGGACTCACAAAGCACCAAACCCTACCTATCAAAAGGCAACACTGCAAATATTAAACCAATACATCTCAGAGAATACCAATACATCTTCTACTGGGGAAAGAGAACAAGTGACATAGTCAAATAGAAACTACATGAACAGAATACCTCAGCTCAGTTACACAGAACATAGACCATCACCACACAAAGAACAAGGGATCACAATTTAGAAATAGGAAGATAATAATTAATCTGGGAACCCCAAAAGCCAAACATGAAATGTACAACACTGGAGAAATAAAACTATAAAGTAAGTTCCTCTTGCACTAAACAAAAACACAAAGATGTTAGCAATACACACTTCCCAGACCAGACATATTCCAGTTAATAAATTCAAAATAAAAAGTATTTTTCTACCTTCTGTTTGGCCATTTTATTTTTCAGTTGCAATTGCTCCAGTCACTTTCTTCTGGTTTCTTCGTGTCTTCTGTGAGCTATCCATTTGTCCTTTCTTCTCTTTTAGATGTTTTCCATTCTCTCTATATATCTGCTTTAACAAACTGATCTTTCCCCTTTTGCTCTTTTCCCCTTTTCTTTTCTTATTCATTTATCATCCACTCAAATTTCACCCTTCCATCCTCAATCCCCTCTTACTCTCCCAATACCCAGCCCATAGTAGACTTTTCTTCCACACAAAATATATTTTCCCCTCTCCATTCTCATTCCCCATCCCCATCCCCTTCTAGTCCTCCCCCAAAATCAGCTCCCTTATAGTTCTAGACCCGCCCAGCATCCGCTCCCTTCTAGTCCCATTCTCCCATGCCCCCACATCAGCCCATTCTCCCATGCCCCCACATCAGCCCATTTCCAGTCCTATTTGCAGTCCAAGCTCCCCCATCAGCCCATTTCTAGTCCTATTCCAGTTCCTCATCAGCCCATTTCCAGTCCTAACCCCACATATGCTGTTTTCCAGTTCCATTCCAGTCCCCCATCAGTCAACTTCCACACCAAGCTCCCCCATCAGCCAATATCCAATCCTAGCCCCTTTGTCAGCCCCCTTCCAGTCCTATTCCAGCCCCTATCAGCCCATTTCCAGTCCTATTCCAGCCCCCATCAGCCAATTTCCACTCCAAGCTGCCCCATCAGCCAATTTCCAATCCTAGCCCCCTTGCCAGCCCACATCCAGTCCTATTCCAGCCCCATTAGCCCATTTCCAGTCCTATTCCAGCTCTTCATCAGCCCATTTCCAGTGCTAGCCCCCCCCCAATCACAGCCCATTTCCAGTCCAAGTCCCCCCATCACAGCCTCTTTCCAGTCCTAGCCCCCTCACCATCACAGCCTATTTCCAGTCCTAGCCCCCCCCATCACAGCCTATTTCCAGTCCTAGTCCCCCCATCACAGCCCATTTCCAGTCCAAGTTCCCCCCCAACCATCACAGCTCATTTCCAGTCCAAGTTCCCCCCCCAACCATCACAGCCCATTTGTAGTCCTAGCCCCCTCACCGTCACAGTCTATTTCTAGTCCTAGCCCCCCCCCATCACAGCCCATTTCCAGTCCTAGTCCCCCCATCACAGCCCATTTCCAGTCCAAGTTCCCCCCAACCATCACAGCTCATTTCCAGTCCAAGTTCCCCCCCCCAACCATCACAGCCCATTTGCAGTCCTAGCCCCCCTAATCACAGCCTATTTTATCTTCTTTATCTTTATTTAAAACTTATTATACCGCCTAAACCAAGAGGCATTCAGCGGTTTACAATAAAAACAAAGGAAACTACTGAAGAAAATGAAACAGAAAGGAACGCCAATTTGTTTACAAAAGGGACAGCTGTAGAGAAGATAAGAGACAGTACAGCAATAAGAACATAAGATATGCCATCCTGGGTCAGACTAAGGTCTATCAAGCCCAGTATTCTGTTTCCAACAGTGGCCAATCTAGGTCATATGTACCTAGCAGTTTCCCCAAGAGACACAAGTTCCACAATGCTTGTACTGGATCAAGCATTGATATCTTCGGTCACTTCTTAATAATGGTTTATGAACCTTTCCTCCAGGAACTTGTCCAAACCTTTTTTAAACCCAGCTACACTAACAGCCTTTACTACATCCTCCGGTAACAAATTCCAGAGTTTGATTACACGTTGAGTGAAAAAATATTTTCTTTTATTAGTCTTAAATAGTTTACCCTGTAGCTTCATTGCATGTCCCCGAGTCTTTCTATATTCTGATAACGTAAACAATCGATCTACGTTTACCAGTTCCACTCCGTTCATTAATTTATAGACTTCTATCATATCTCCCCTCAGCTGTCTCTTTTCCAGGTTAAAGAGCCCTAACCTTTTTAGCCTTTCTTCATAGGAGTATCCTTCCATCCCCTTTACCATTTTGGTGGCTCTTCTCTGAACCTTTTCTAAAATCGCTATATCCTTTTTAAGATACGGCAACCAGAATTGCACACAATATTCAAGGTGCAGTCTCACCATGGAACGATATAGAGGCATTATAATATCTTTTGTTTTATTTTCCATTCCTTTCCTTATGATACCTAGCATTCTATTTGCTCTCTTGGCCACCGCTGCACACTGGGCCGAGGGTTTTAACATGTTATCCACAATGACACCTAAATCTTTTTCCTGGGTGGTGGTTCCTAATGCGGAACCTTGCATCGTGTAACCATAGTTTGGGTTGTGCTTCTCTAGGTGCATAACTTTGCACTTGTGCACATTAAATTTCATCTGCCATTTTGATGCCCCGTCTTCCAATTTATCAAGATCCTCTTGCAATTTTCCAAAATCCTCTTGGGTTTTAACAACTTTAAATAGTTTTGTGTCATCTGCAAATTTGATAACCTCACTCGTTATTCCACTTTCCAGGTCATTTATGAATATGTCAAAAAGCAGCGGACCCAGCACAGATCCCTGGGGTACACCACTATTCACCTTTCTCCATTGGGAAAATTGGCCTTTTAGCCCTACCCTCTGCTTTCTATCTTTTAACCAGTTCCTGATCCACAATAGTACACTGCCTCCTATCCCATGACTCTTTAGCTTTGCCAAAAATCTCTGATGAGGGACCTTGTCAAAGGCTTTCTGAAAGTCCAGATACACTATATCAACCGAATCACCTTTGTCTACCTGTTTATTCACACTTTCAAAACAACATAACAGATTAGTAAGACAAGATCTTCCTTGTCTAAAGCCATGTTGGCTGTCTCCCATTAGGCCATGACTATCTACATGCTGAGTAATTTTATTCTCAATGATGGTTTCTACCATTTTTCCCAGTACTGACATCAGGCTCACCAGTCTGTAGTTTCCCAGATCACCCCTGGAACCCTTTTTCAAAATTGGTGTTACATTGGCGATCCTCAAATCTTCAGGTATTAAAGATGATTTTAATGATAGTTCACAGATTACTAATAGCAGGTCTGCAATCTCATGTTTCAGTTCTTTCAACACCCTTGGATGTATACCATCCAGCCCAGGTGATTTGCTACTCTTCAGTTTATCTAATAGTTGTAATACATCTTCCCGATATATCTATATTTCCTTCACTTCTTCTGCACCTTTAAATACCACTTCAGTCATAGGTAACATCCCTACATCTTCCTCAGTAAAGACCGAAGCAAAGAATTCATTCAGTCTCTCCGCTATTGCCTTGTCGCCTCTTAGTGCCCCTTTAACCCCTCTATCATCTAATGGACCAACTGACTCTCTCACAGGTTGTTTGCTACGAATGTACTTGAAAAGGTCTTTATTTTGCGTTTTTGCTTCCGTAGCAAACTTCTTCTCAAATTCTCCCTTTGCCTGCCTTATCAATGCCTTGCATTTGACTTGCCAATGCTTGTGCTGTTTCCAGGTTTCATCGTTTGGCTCTTTTTTCCATTTCCTGAAAGATTCTTTTTGGAAACAACAGCCTCTCTGACCTCACCTTTAAACCATGCTGGCAGTTTTATGGATTTCTTTCCACTTTTCTTAAAGCGTGGGATACAGCTGGTCTGGGCTCCCAAGATAGTATTTTTCAACAACACCCAAGCTTGCTGTAAGTCTTTAACCTTTGCAACTGCTCCTTTTAGTTTTTTCTTGACTATTTTCCTCATTTTATCATAGTCTCCCTTTCGAAAGTTAAAAGGTAGTACTGTGGATTTCCTTACTCCCCCTCCTCCACTAATTAAATCAAACACGATCATGCTATGATCACTATTGCCAAGAGGCCCCAACACCCTTATCTCTTGCACTAGATATGGTGTTCCACTAAGGACTAGGTCTAATATGGCTTCCCCTCTGGTCAGTTCATGAACCAGCTGCTCCAAGAAGCCGTCATTTATTTCATCAAGGAGCTTTATCTCCCTAGCATGTCCTGCTGTGACACTGACCCAGTCGATACCGGGGTAATTGAAATCACCCATTATTATTACTGTGCTGTAACTTTTGTTAGCTTCCTTGATTTCTTTGAGCATTTCATCATCCATTTGTTCATTCTGGCCAGGCGGTCAATAGTACACCGCCACTGCCATCGCCTTCCCCTTCATACATGGAATTTCAATCCATAGAGATTCTACAGCAAATTTTGTTTCCAAGTTTTTTACCAATCTTGTAAAAATTTGTGTAGGTATCTTTCCTCCTTTGCCTTCATGTGTCGGGCCAGGACACATAGGGGGATGTTTACTAAAGTGCGTTAAACGTGACTAACGCGCGTTATACGATGTTAATGACCGTTGTCAGACGGCTGCCTAGGGTGAGAACTTACACAATCTTGACGATGCATATATTCATATGATTCTTGCAAGGTATTGTGGGTATTGTAGTTCATTCACTCCCAAACACAGCTGATGACAATAATTTGAGTTGTGAAACCAAGTGGTAAGATCAATAAAATACTTCTTTTATTGATGGGGTTTAATTCACCCAGCACATGTATGCTTGATAGCACTATAAATGAGGTTACTTGCTTGCAGTGTTTAAAATGGATAACAAAAAGTCACAAAGTAAACCAGAAAACAACCTTCAGCTTGTCAGGCAATTAGCTAATGTTTTCTTAGCAAATAATTACCAAATACAAAGGCACAAAGTAAAGAATAAACTTTGCTGGTTAGGTTAACTTCTGCTTATTTTCCACGCCGATCTCAGCAGTGATTCTCCCTTGCTCACACACACAATCAGGTGCAGCCCTAATTACTATCAATGGACCAGCTGAAAGCCTTTAGCTGGCTGGCTGCTACTGTGTGAGCCCAAATCCTGCTTTAAGAGCTGTTTGCAGTGGAAATAAAGAACAAAGTTAGGTTTCTTTGTGATGGCTGATGTGTTTGCTCAGAGAAAGCTAGCAATAGCATTTAGATAGAGAACAGTCCATATAAACTGTACTTTCATCTGCTGTATCAATCAGCATAGGGTCATTATCATACATTGGCACAGACGAGTCTTTCATTAAGGCACTATCATGAGAATGCTCATTCCCTTGCTGCCATTCTCTATTATAGATAGGGTCTGGATCAGTGTTCATACCTGAGCCTCTCCTGCTATCATTATTCCTCTCTGTATAGCCTGGCCAATATGTAATCCAATTCTGATGTCCAGCCTTCCAATCTTGATCCCTGGACACTGGATCTCCTCTCACATACCTTCTGGCCTTGGTCTGAAAGTCCCTTCCACATGCAGTCTTCTCTCTTCCAGGTAGCCACTGGTGATTCCTATCTCTGCCACTCCATTCCTCTGGCTGAATCCAGTCCAATGGACTCTGCTGGCTTTTGGAATACCTCCCAGTATGAGTACTGCCTTGGAATCTCCCAGACCTTCCAAT
This sequence comes from Ichthyophis bannanicus, assembly GCA_033557465.1. Classification (NCBI taxonomy): domain Eukaryota; kingdom Metazoa; phylum Chordata; class Amphibia; order Gymnophiona; family Ichthyophiidae; genus Ichthyophis; species Ichthyophis bannanicus. The sequence continues at coordinate 13,545,746 of CM066031.1, forward strand.
GGCCTTTCTTCTCTTCCTTCCAGAGAGTTTCCTTCTCTCTCTATCTGCTTGGCTTGGCTTCTGTTTCTCCAGGTGATACTGGTGCTTGTAGCCATTGCTGAAGCTCTCCCCTCTGTATCTCTTCCTGAAGCTGTTCTTGTAGCTCTCCCTGAAGCTGTTATCTGAAGAATAAGCTCTACTCTTATCCTGTTCTAATGTGTGCTGCTCCCTAACACAGCGCAGCTGTCTTGAATCAGGCCCTGCCCTTTGAGATGAGTGCTTAGGGATTACCTCATAGCTCTCTTGATTGCACACACATTTTCTTACTTCAGCCTCCCTCATGGCTGCTGGAAACCTGGTGCATTCTGGGACTGGTAGTCTTTTATGTGAAAACTCTGTTTTCTTGCTTCTACCAGAACTGACAGGTTGCTTGTTCAGAGTCACATCATCCTTTCTATAGCTCCTACCTGAGCTATGATAAGCTTCCTTATCACACCGTATGTGCCGTATAACGCGCGTACCGACACGCTAACGACCGTTAACGTCATACTACGCGCGTTAATCGTAGTTAACGATCGTAAACCTCCGTGGCGCGTTAAAACAGCACAGAAGGTGGAGAGTGGGCGGAGAGAAGGGGTCAATGGGCGGAGAGTGGGCGGGGAGAGGCTCCCCTCATACTAACGCGCTGTATTTCAGAGCTCGATTCCAACGCGAATGAAAACCTGTCGTTAAAGACATTTAAAGGGAAGAGAAACCATTTCCGTCAGCAATGTACAGAAAAACCGGGGAAACCCACAAAACGTGAGCAGTGTGATATATGTGCACAGAACAAAATTTCACATGAAACGTTAAAAATGACCACAAGAAACAATTTAAAAAGCAGAATTCAGCTGGGCAACAGTGATAGCAATGGGCAACAAGGAACAACACTCCCTGGAAAGCACCAAAATAAAAGGAAATGATGTGTGGAAAGGTCTACGCTCCGCAGACCCTTTCAAAGAGCATTACATTGTAATGGAGCTGTCCTGGGCGTGTGGTGTAATGTTTCCCAATGATATCATTGTTGCCCAGCTTGGTTATGGGTGTGTGCCCCTTTTGTGAGGTTTTTTCTGAGGTTTATGTGCACCTTTGTCTGCATACAAGGTAAATGAGGCCACAGTAAACCTGTTGCAGAGCAGGGTTTCTGACTTGTCAGGCCGGTTTAACTAACTCCACGGACTGCACTGTCTCCGTGGCCACAGTGTGGTGCAACAGACACAGCCAGTGCCTGTAAGACCAGAGGGTCACAGGTTCAAATCCCAGCTGAGGCTCCTGCCAACCCAGTCCCCATAGTTTTACCCACCACTAAACAGTGATAGTAAAGACACTCCTTTAGTGCAGAGAACATACGCAAGGCCTATATTTTACCACACCAAACACAGACACCAGAAACAGGCACATTACCTATAGCAGAGTCCCGCAAATGCAGTCCTGGAGGGCCCCACACCATTCCGGTGTCATGCTGCCTCTAATAAAGATGCCTGTGCTGCATAGCTATGCACCACCCCCATGGTATGCAGATGTAGCTCATGCATATTTATGAGGGACAGCATGAAAACCCGAACAGTGTTTGGAACACCAGGACTGGAGTTGGGGAACTCTGCCGTAAAGCAGCAGCCAACAGGGCCACACACACACCCACAGGCCCCATTGGCCAATGACAGCTGGAGAGGCAAGACATCGGGCCCTGCCTGTATCTGCCAATACTAGCAGTTGCATACCTTAGCAATGCCACCCTACACCTGGGTATATGGTACACAGCTATCAAACGTTTCCTCTGATAACTGGCAGATATCAATTCCTACGTTAAGCACATTTTGCTCATCGAGCTCCACCATAACAATCATTCTGATGTCTGCAGTGTGTGCTGCAGGTCTGGTCTCTGACAGTGTTCACCACCCTGGGGAGTGACCCCCCCAACAGTCTTGTGTACCATATCCATGCCTGTACTATGCCCAGGACTGGTGTGGTGGGTATTGCTGCTGACCACCTCTATAGTAGCACAATGCTGGCATAGGTGTGGGGGTGGCTGTCTGTCTATCCAGTGTGTGGTGGCTGCAAACACCTTCAACAGCCCACACTGCCAGCACTGTTGCCAGTATTGGCCTGCCAATGTGCATAATGAGGAGCAAGGTACCATGGGTATAGGCCGGACAGGGTGGCCTGGCCAGGGTGCATCTGCACAGGGCATAGAGCAGTGACAGGCACATTGTAGTGCCCGGCCACCACCTACACAGACAGGGTGACCTCAGTATATCCTGCTGAGAGATCACTCTCACCCTGACTGTGCAGTGACCACAGCATGGCTAGGCACTCCCATAGTGCTATCTAGTATTTCTCTCATGTGATAAATATGGGTTTCCTTTTGAGGCCCAGTCACTGATGTATCTGCTTGCTGTGTATGCTGACATCCCAGTTCTGGGTGCAGGCATCTCCACTGGGCACTAGCAGACTGTTTGCAGCTGGTAGGTGTTGTGATGGAGTGGCTTGCAGGGTGCAGTGGCTGATGGCTTGCACCAGGGGAATATCAGATAGTGGTGGGGTGCAGTATACCATATCCAGGCCTAATGTCTGTCTGCTATGGTGTTATGGCTGTGTACAGAGCTGCATTGACTGCCCTGTGGGGTGTCGGTTCCCCTCTACTGCCACCGTTGCAGGGAGGTAGACTGTGGATCTTTTGATAGGAGACCCTGTTTGCCACCCTCAGCCCTGGGGGAGGGGTGTGGTGGTGCATGGGGGCTACACCTGACTGAAACAGGCAGAGATGTCCAAGGTGTTCCTGCAGAAACTACCTATCTCACACAGTAACACTGCTTTGGACATGGACGGTGCTGTGGACCTAGTGCTGGGCGCCTCACTGCACCCTCAGGGTGAGCACAGTACCCGCACAATGTGACGGTGTGTAGCTACTCTGTGCCAGTACAACACACAGTCGGTACCCCCTATCAGGCCGAGGTGCTGTGGGGGTGCACATGGTCAGTTTCCCCTACCAGGCCGAGGTGCTGTGGGGGTGCATTCCCCATGGTGTGTATCTGTGGACAGCTGATTTGCATGTGCAGTGCATCATGGGTGTGACTGGCCCAATCCAACCCTGTGAAACACCAGCACCTGCTCACAGGCTCTGCTAAACCATAGGCCATCACACGTACATCTGTTGCATAATGCATAGGTGCAGGACACCCTACAAAGTCTGTAATATAAGATGCCCACACTGGTAAAAACACACGTACCCACACACGAATGTACGCGCGCAGCTACGCACGTACCAACGTACATGGCTAGGCACACTCCGAGGGTGTTTTTCTGACACCAATACTCAGCGTAACGAAAAACATGCCTCCTCTTTCCTTCTGTAATGTACAGGATGATGCCTGAGACAGCCTTTTGCGTTAGGCACACTGGGGGCTCAAACCCATGCTGCCTGTAACAGCGGTCAGTACCGTAACCATTGTGCTACAGCTCTGTTTCAGTGCTTTGTGTCTGTACGTCTTCTTACGATTAACACGCAGTAACGCGGCACGGCGCCCGGTAACGCTCGTTAATTTTTCTAACGCGCGGTAGTGGTAACGATGTACCGCCCATGTCCTTATTTGGGGTTTCTTTCACTACCGCGGCTCCTAACGCGAATTGCACTAACGCAGTTTAGTAAACCTACCCCATAGAGACAAAGAAGGTTTAAAAGCATCTAGAAGCACCACTTGGCCAGTGCGGGTTTTTTTCCAAAGCCCATCAGGATGTAAATTGCCCCCAGCCTATCTCCAATGGGGATGTTTACTAAACAGCAGTTTAGAAATCAATGGGACAGCGGCTCCGATATCGCATGAAGTCCACTACTGCCGTTTAGTAAACATCCCCCCAAGTGTCTATTTCCAATTATTGGAAAGATGACTGGGCTAGATGACTTCCGGAATTGGAGTCATTTTTTTTCCTTTGGTGGATGCATCATTTCACAACTGAACTTACCTTTACCACCAAATTGCATTTTTTTTAACCAGAATGTATAATTCACATACACAAAACAGATGAAATTACTTTACACCTAATAGTGAAACAATCCAAACAGGATTAATCATATGGTGTTGCTGTTCTGTTCATCAGTCCACCTTCATTAAAGGAAACCTCTTATTTTTCAGCACTGAATTTAATAATACAAAGTAATTAACCAAAGTCTTTCAGTTCCAGCTGTATGTATACACCCTTTACCTAAGCAAATACCAGACTTCCTATTTTTTTAAAATTACTTGACCTGAGTAAATCTGCATGCGTTCGGTTTCTAATAATTCAGATGGAGCAAGAATAAAATGTTAAATCAAGATCTCTTAAAAAGTACCATTAGAAATGGAAATTAAACTTTGTTATGTATAAGTAAAGTCAAATCACACCTGGAGGTTAATTTTTAAACAAATACATTTCTTTCCTAGAACCTATGAACAAAGAAGAAAAGGCATGATGAATTAATTGTGAACAATTCTTATTCCTTGCAATTGAAAACACCTCCAGTGTTTGAAAAAAATGTCCTTTGGCAAACTGCATTTAAACCTTGCAATCACAGGACTTTTTCCTCATTTGTATAGAAAAGCGGCTTCTGGCAGTGGGCTGGGAAGGAAAGTTTTAAACCTCAGCTTTTGGCGACAGTCAGTGGAGAGAATTTACAGCTCTCTGCTTTGGAATTTGCAGAACGGGAGGCGCTTTTCTTTTTCTTTTCCAGGGCCAATCTGCTCCTCTAGGGCTCCTCTAGTGCGTTTTCATTATCTGCAGTTAAGGAGTTAAAATCAGGCTCTGGATCATTTTGTAGCTTTCAAAGAAGTAGTTTCAGGATTATCACATTATTTTTACTTGGCAAGGAAACTATAGAGTCCTCATAAGGAGGAGGGCACTGGCCTTTATTTTTATTCAATGTTTTTCACCTGAGTTAAAGAGCCCTCAATTGGGGGAGTGGCAGTAAGGATAGTATGGGGATTGGGTAACACCTCCCCCTCTTTCCTTTTACCTCCCCCCTCCCCCCCTCCCTTCCTCCCTCCCCCCCCCTTTTTTTTTCTTTTTCTTTTTGTTCTTCATCTTCCTTTTACCCTCCTTCCTTCCCCTTCACCTTTTCCCCCCTTTCTTTCTCTTTTTCTCATTCTTTCTCTTTCTCTCTCTCTCTCTCTCTCTCTTTCCTCTCTCCCCTTTTTATGCGTTCAGTTTTGACATTTTTATCTGTTTATCTATTGCTATAGATTGGGAAGAGATATTTTCTTCCACCCTTTGGGACGGGTACGTCACATAGCTGTTGCTTTTCTCTGGTAATGTATTTTTGGTTTTTAGTTTTATTTATTTTTATTTTTATTTATTTTACACTCATTTATATACCGCATCTTCCAGAGATCAGATGCGGTTTACAGTAAACAACAATCAACAAAGCAGGGTTTGTTTTACATGGAACATCTTATATCAATAAACATAGTATAAGTCAAACAGTGTATGCAAATACAGAACAGGATAAACTATGTACAAGTACAAGTATGTGGGCATTATCCAAACAGTGTATGCCAATACAGAACAGAGTAAACCATATACATTTATTTACAAGTATGCAGACATTAGAGATTGGATCATCATGTATTTTCATCTATGTATATTATCTAATTAAGTGAATGGGCTTTTATTTGAGTCAGTCACTTAACTAGTTAGCCTTTATCTAGATCAAGTGAGGGGTTATCTTTGATGTTGTAATGCTTGCTAAATAGATAGGTTTTCAATTTTTTACGGAATTCCATTATCTCGGATAGAGTACATAGATCCTCTGGGAGGGAATTCCACATGGTTGGGGCTGCATGTGAAAAGGCTCTGTTATTTGTTAATTTATTTGCTTTTATGAAATCTTTCGGAGTCTTTAGTTTGTTTAATTGTCCTTTTCTGTGTGTGGGTTTTGAAGATTCTTTACTGAGTAGTTTACATAGTGGGGCAGGGGCCATGTCATTTAAAACTTTGAATGTTGTTATCATTGTTTTATATATTAGCCTACTTTGTATTGGTAACCAGTGAAGGGAAGCCAATATTGGAGTTATATGTTGGAGTGCATGTGCTTTCATTATGATTCAAGCTGCTGCATTTTGTGCTAGTTGGATTCTTTTAATGTCTTGCTTTGATATACCTATTAGTATTAGGTTGGCAAAACTGAGGTGAGGAGTTATGGTGGCCTGGATTATATTGATAAAGTCTTGTAAGAATACTAGAGGGCATAGTTGTTTAAGAATTTTGAGCTTGAAATAAATTTTCTTTATGGTGTTTCTGATGTGAGTATCCATTGTAAGGTGTGTGTCTAGAATAACACCTAGATATCTTACTTCGTTTTTTATTTTAATTTCTTGGTTTTGAAGTGTTATGTGGGTTGGTATAGTATATGATTGATTTTTTGTTACTATCAGAACTTCAGTTTTAGAATGGTTTATATGGAGGTTTTGTGCTTTTAGCCAATTTGTGACTTCATCAAAGCAGTCAGATAGGAGTTGTAGCGGTAGATTAGGGATCGTGAATGGGATGTACATCATGATGTCATCCGCGTATAAGTGACAGTGTACTCCAAATTTTTTAAAGATATTGCAGACCGGCTTTATGTAAATATTAAATAGGAGGGCTGATAACGCTGAGCCTTGTGGTAAGCCAATTTCTTGTTTATATGTGGTGCAGGTTTGATTGCCTATTCTTACATTTTGCGTTCTGTTATTTATATAAGAAGTGAACCATTTATGTACCGTAGAGTTTATGCCTATTTGTCTCAGGTTATTAAGCATTATGGTGTGGTGTACGCTATCAAAGGCTGCTGATATATCAATAAATAGGAGGATATATGCTTGTTTATGGTTGTCAATCCATGGAGTTTCAACTCCATGGCGGTGCCGAAATCCATATTGTTGTTCATCAAGAGGGTAGGATAAGTCTAAGGGGCATGTTTACTAAACGGCGCACCTGTGCGGGGCGCACCTGAGCGCCCTAAAATGATGCATTTAAGTGCTCTTAAACGCCCCGTACACGTGCGGGTCACATTAACGGGCCCCGCACACGTGCGCCGAAAACGCGCACGTTTGCGGGGCGGTAATGTGCGAAAGAGGCGTGCCAAGGCGAAATGAGGGCGGAGGAAGGCCCCCTAGGGGCGGAGAGACGGGGTCAGTGGGCGGAATGTGGGAGGGGAGAGACTCGCCGCACAGGAGCGTGCCCGAATCTGCAAAGAACTTTACCGCCAGTGAAACACTCGCGTTAGAGGTGCTGTGCAGGGAAAAGAAACCGTTTCCGTCAGCAATGTGCAGCACAATAGTGGAAGCCCAAAAACCGTGAGCAGTGTGATCTATGTGCACAGATCAAACGCCGTAATGTCACAGGGCACTAACCACACGGGCGCCGCGCACCTTAGCGCATCTGTCAATCACAGCTTCTGTTCTTCACGACGGAACGCCCACTCCTTATACGGCACCCGCTCGGTACCGCGGACCGCACAACACCGGCCTTTAGTAAACAGACCCCTAAGGGGCTTGTTTACAAAGCCGCAGTAGCGGTTTCCGATCGTAATCGGAGCCGCGGCCCCATTGATTTCAATGGGGCCGCGGCTGCGATCGCGATCGCGAACCACTACCGCGGCTTTGTAAACAAGCCCCTAAGTATTCTTGTGTCTGTATTTGTACAACTTTTTTAATGATTTTGGCCAAAAATGGTATACTTAAGATGGGTCTGTATGAACCTGGGGATGTTTTATTGAGTTTGCAGTTTTTTAGAATTGGGCGGATTTGTGCATGTTTAAGTGCCGGTGGTAAGTAGCCTTGAAGTAGCGAAAGGTTGACTATGGGAAGAATGTATGATAATAGTATTGGAAGTGTGTTTTTTATCCAAGTTAGTGGACATGGATCAAGGTAGAAAGTACATAAGAACATAAGAACATAAGATATGCCATACTGGGTCAGACCAAGGTCCATCAAGCCCAGTATCCTGTTTCCAACAGTGGCCAATCTAGGTCATAAGTACCTAGCAGTTTCCCCAAAAGACACAAGCTCCACAATGCTTGTACTGGGTCAAGCATTGATATCCTGGGTCCTTTCTTAATAATGATTTATGGACTTTTCCTCCAGGAACTTGTCCAAACCTTTTTTAAACCCAGCTACACTAACAGCCTTTACTACATCCTCCGGTAACAAATTCCAGAGTTTGATTACACGTTGAGTGAAAAAATATTTTCTTTTATTAGTCTTAAATAGTTTACCCTGTAGCTTCATTGCATGTCCCCTAGTCTTTCTATATTCTGATAACGTAAACAATCGATCTACGTTTACCCGTTCCACTCCGTTCATTAATTTATAGACTTCTATCATATCTCCCCTCAGCCGTCTCTTTTCCAGGTTAAAGAGCCCTAACCTTTTTAGCCTTTCTTCATAGGAGTATCCTTCCATCCCCTTTACCATTTTGGTGGCTCTTCTCTGAACCTTTTCTAATAACGCTATATCCTTTTTAAGATACGGCGACCAGAATTGCACACAATATTCAAGGTGCGGTCTCACTATGGAACGATATAGAGGCATTATAATATCTTTTGTTTTATTTTCCATTCCTTTCCTTATCATACCTAGCATTCTATTTGCTCTCTTGGCCGCCGCTGCACACTGGGCCGAGGGTTTTAACATGTTATCCACAATGACGCCTAAATTTTTTTCCTGTGTGGTGGTTCCTAAAGTGGAACCTTGCATCGTGTAACCATAGTTTGGGTTGTTCTTCCCTAGGTGCATAACTTTGCACTTGTCCACATTAAATTTCATCTGCCATTTTAATGCCCAGTCCTCCAATTTATCAAGATCCTCTTGCAATTTTCCACAATCCTCTTGGGTTTTAACAACTTTAAATAGTTTTGTGTCATCTGCAAATTTGATAACCTCACTCGTTATTCCACTTTCCAGGTCATTTATGAATATGTCAAAAAGCAGAGGACCCAGCACAGATTCCTGGGGTACACCACTATTCACCTTTCTCCATTGGGAAAATTGGCCATTTAGCCCTACCCTCTGCTTTCTATCTTTTAACCAGTTCCTGATCCACAGTAGTACACTGCCTCCTATCCCATGACTCTTTAGTTTTGCCAAAAGTCTCTGATGAGGGACCTTGTCAAAGGCTTTCTGAAAGTCCAGATACACTATATCAACCGACTCACCTTTGTCCACCTGTTTATTCACACCTTCAAAAAAACATAACAGATTAGTAAGGCAAGATCTTCCTTGTCGAAAGCCATGTTGGCTGTCTCCCATTAGGCCATGACTATCTAAATGCTGAGTAATTTTATTCTTTATGATGGTTTCTACCATTTTTCCCGGTACTGACGTCAAGCTCACCGGTCTGTAGTTTCCCGGATCACCCCTGGAACCCTTTTTAAAAATTGGTGTTACATTGGCTATCCTCCAATCTTCAGGAATTAGAGATGATTTTAATGATAGTTCAGAGATTACTAATAGCAGGTCTGCAATCTCATATTTCAGTTCTTTCAATACCCTTGGATGTATACCATCCGGCCCAGGTGATTTGCTACTCTTCAGTTTATCTAATAGTTGTAATACATCTTCCCGATGTATCGATAAGTAGTGGTGTTGAGATTGGAGATGATATTTTTTAATGACTCTTTAGATACAGGGTGAAAATCGGACCATTCATCTAAATGTTGGTGAGATTTGTTAAAAGGATCTAGAGGCATTGAAGGTTTTTTTTATTTGTTTTGATAGTGATTGGCTAAGGTTTGTACTGAAATGTCCATAATTTCGTTGCTAGAGGTTGGAGCATTATTAGTTAGGTTACAGACAATGGAAAATAACTCTCTTGGCCTATTATTATATGAGTTTGATAGGGTAGTAGCATAGTAGTTTTTCTTCGTACTGTCTAAGGTGTCCTTGTATTTTATTAGATGGTTATTGTATATTTCTTTGTGGATAGTTGATTTAGATTTGCGCCATTTGAATTCTAGTTTTCTTAGTTCTCTTTTCATTTGTTTTAACGTGTCGTTGAACCATGGAGTTCTATTTGTTTTAGAGTAGGTTTTCTTTTTATTATTTTGATTAATTTTGGCTGCGTTGTTTATGGTAACATTCCAGTTTTTGACTGCATCATCCAAGTCCGTTGCGGACGGTGAGAGGTGAGGGATTGTTAGATCTAGGAATTCTGTTTCATTAAATTTTTTAAATTTTGTGGTTGGTTTGCTTTTTGTATAGTTATTGGTACTAGTGGTGAAAGATGTGAGGTTAAATTTGATAAGGGAATGATCAGACCAAGGTATTTGTGTACATTCTAAAGAATTTGGATTGAATAGCTTGAAAAGGGTATTAGGGAGAAAAACAAGGTCAAGTGTCCCTCCTTTGATATGGGTTGTGGTGTTTATTATTTGATGAAAGTCCATGTCAGATATGGAATCTAGAAATAGGTTAGAATCCGATGTTGGCAGAGAAGGGAGGTTGAAATCACCTAGCATAATTTTAGGGTTTTGATCAGTGGATGAACTGAGGAGTTCAATTAGTGAATCAAGGTTATCTGCGTTTTGGTCTGGGGGTCTATAAACCAAGCAAATTCTGAAGTTTTTATGATGTTTCTTTTACTATTGTTATTATATATTATATTTTTATCTACGGATTATGACTTTTCATTTTTGTGTCCACTTTATAGACCCCTGATGAAGGCCTAAGGCCGAAACATGTAAAGTTGGGTCTACAATAAAGCTTCTCCTTTTAATCATAGTGTGTGGTCGCGGTTTGTACTCTCCGCTGTCGTTTGCAGCATTACAAATGCATTAACAGCTCTGAGATCTTGGACAAACCAATAGACTGGTTTGCCCTGAGTCAGGCTGAGGTTTCTTTACTGGCCATATGGGAATGTTAGAGGGAGAAGAACGAGGGTTAAGGATTCCCTGCTGCACAAAAGATTCTACAATGGGTATTAAGCCCAAAATTGCTTTTTGTGGAAGTGGGCATTGTTTAATTGAAGAGAAAGGAACATCTGTCTTTACTCTAATTTCTACAGGTTCTACAGATTTAAGGAGACCTATATGTGAGGATTTATGGCCCCAGAGCCAGGGAGGAACTGCATTCATCAACTCCTTCAGGTCTGAGGCTGGGGACTCACTGGAGTCTGTCATTAAAAGAGGAAGCTGGGAAATAGCATCTTCGGGGAAATCTTGGTATATGGTATAAGGGCTGCATTTAATGGTAGCCTACGTCTTACAAAGGGGGACCCTCCCAAATAAATTAACAGGACTGCTACCTGCCAGCAGGAAAGTGTGTTGGGTGGTCAGTGGTCCAATCAGAGCCAGTTAAGGCTGTGACATCGGACACTTTTGTGGTTTGTCCGAAATTGCCATAACCAGTTCTGAATTCTCAGATAAGGGTAGCCCCTTACTCTCACATAAGGTGGAAAGAGTTGTGCCTGTGTCAAGGAGCAGGTCATATGTGGCTTTTCCAATTTGGAAAGGAACCACAGGGTTAGAAGGGGATAAGGTAAAAGTGGCCATCTGGGGAATGGGGGGACTGGTTCTCTCTGGGCTTCGGGCTGTTAATTGTCAGTCATAAAAATCATAATTCCCATCTGCAGAAAAATCAGTCTGATTTTCTATGAGGAGTTGGGGCCAGGAACCTCCCATGTTCTGGGGAAATTAATTTCCTCTCCCCAGTCCTCTCCTTCAAATTTTTGAGTTAGGGCTGTGGCTAACATCCTTACTGCTTTTTGTTTTTTTCTGGGTTTCTTTCTTATCTCGTGCCTCTCGGTTTTTGAAAGCCTCGTCATTACCAAGTTGGAAAACCTTTCTTCCCCACTGCTTCTGGGCCTCAGGCATGTTCTCAGTCCCTGAAGGTTTGGGAGCCCATTCCCTGGTTCCTCCAGTGGGGGGCAGGCTTCACCTCTTCTTTCAGCAATAGGCCCTGGTTACCAAGGCTCTCTAGTGCTTGACACCCTTCATTTCGGCTATGTCCTGGAATGCAGAGAGCCGATTCCAGATACCTTCATCATTTCCACTTGTGGGTCTGCGATAAATTGCCACATCTGAAGGCTGTGGTATCCAATCCCTGAACAAGTGGGGCAAGGGAAGATACTCCATCTATTTTGCAGGCCAAAGAAGGAAAATTCTTTCTGGCCCATTCTGAACCTCAAGGGGGTCAATGAACACTTGCGTGCCTTGTGCTTCTGGATGAAAACCTTGTGCTCCCTGATTCAAGCACTGCAGTGAGGGGAGTTCTTGGCTTCTCTGGATCTGACTGAGGTGTATTTTCATGTTCCGATCTGGGCAGACCAGCAGAGGTATCCGGGTTTTGCCATACCTAGCTCTCACTATCAGTTTGCTGCCCTTCCTTTCTGGCTATCCACCACCCCAGGGCATTCTCTGGGTCATGGTGGTACTGGCTGGGACACTGCAGTTCCTGACTTGGATTTAGTGGCAGTAACAGAGACATGGTTCACGGACAACCATGACTGAGATGAAAATAGACCAGTTCTTACTTTATTTAGAAAGGATAGGGTAAGAAGAAGAGGAGTGGCACTATATGTAAAAAATAATATTCAAGCTATGGGAATACAGGGCTTAAAAGGGAGAGAGGAGGCACTGTGGGCTAAACTAGAAAGAGGGAAAAAGAAATCTACTTGCATTGGTGTGATATACAGACCTCCCTCACAGGGAGAAGAGGTGGATGGAGAGTGAATTGAAGACATACACAGCATTGCCAGAAAAGGGCAATACTGTAATGATATATTACAGGGGCTACCGAAAAAAACAATAAGCATCCTACAGATGGCGCAGAATGTATCAGCCAGAATTATTATGAATAAGAGCCTGACAGATCACATCACTCCAGTTCTTATGGAGCTCCACTGGCTCCCCATACCTGCAAGAATAATCTACAAAATGCTGATAATGACATTCAAAACTATCCATAAGATATCTCCCTCATTTCTCGATATCCTAATCACCACCCAGCCCTCCAACAGATGTCGACGGACTGCAAACCTAAACACACTCTGCATACCCAGCAGCATAAGATCAGTCAACGAACGGACGAGCAACAGGGCATTCACGTACTCAGCACCTATGCTCTGGAACCGGCTGCCACATGAGTTACGCCAGACCAAAGACTTACACACCTTCAGAAAAGAGCTTAAAACTCACCTGTTCCAATCGTATTATGGCATCACCTAGCCGATCTCAACTATATTCTTCCCTTGCTGCCTTCTTACCTCTCAAGCACAAGGTTAATAGGAACCTTTTTCCCATTGATGCATCACATCCTTGAAGATTTTTATTTAAAAAAAAAATTTGTTTATATGTATATATTGATCTGCTAATTGCTTGTATTTTTATGATTCTCTATGTACAATTTATAACCTCCCTGGTTGCGCAGTCTGTAATTTATTGAATAATCATTTGTATAACTGTGATCTGGTGGTTGTTAAGTCCCCCTTACCTGTAATCATACTGTATCCCTAAATTCTATGCTGTACATATCCCCTTGCCTTGTCCACCTAAAGACCGCTTCTGATCGCTGGAAGGAGCGGTGTATAAATTTATGCCAAATAAATAAAATAAATAAATAAATAAAATAAATAGGGGATTTCAATATGCCAAATGTTTTAGGTTTAGGTTTAGGTTTATTTATTTGATATAACCGCCTTTCTGAGGCAATCAAAGCGGTGCACAAATAGTAAAATACATAAAAATTCATAAAATACATAAAATAGATAAATTATACAAAAATGTAAAAGCATAATACATAAAAACTTTGGCCATAGCCAGAAAGGAAAGGAAATGTACAAATTGTATAAAGAATAGAGACTAACATGCAGAGAATACGAGACAGGGTACAACAGGTGGGTGGGTACAGTAGGGATAGAGTCATACAAAAGGGGATGGGATATTGAATGCCAGTGAGAAGAGGTGGGTTTTAAGGTTTTGTTTGAAAATTGCGAAGTGTGGTTCCAGGCGGAGGGAAGGGGGGAGAGAGTTCCAGTGTGCGGGACCAGCAAAGTAGAATGCGGATAGACGTGTGAATTGGAGGTGGGCACGGGAGGGGGAGGGGAGAGCGAGACGGTTGAGATGGAAAGAACAGGGTGCATAACGTGAGGAGTGGAAAGATAGAAGGTCAGACAGATAGGATGGGATACCAGTATGATAGACTTTGTGAAGCAAAGTTAGCAGTTTAAACTGAGAACGGAATGAGATCGGCAGCCAATGAAGGTGAAAAAGTAAGGGAGTAACATGATCTCGAAGGGTAGAAGAAGTAATAAGGCGTGCAGCAGTGTTTTGTATTCTTTGGAGCCGGGTCAAATGTTGATTGGCACATCCCTACCGCAGTATCATCTAGAAGTAAGGAGATCCTGTATTCTCTGCAGGGAACTATTCAGGCAACTGGTAACAGAACCCACACGTGAGGGGGCCATACTGGACTTGGTGCTTACCAATGGTTACATTGGGAGATCATCTCAAATACAGTGATCACCAGATGGTGTGGTTCAGTATTAGGATCAGGGCTGATAAAATTCCATTCACAAAGGTCTTAGACTTTAGGAAAACTAACTTTGCCAGATGGGTTAATACCTCAAGGAGTTGTTAGCAGGTTGGGAACAACTTGGGGATTTAGAAAAACAGAAGGCAAAACTGACAGGAGATATTTTAAGGGCAAGCAACCTTTTTGTTTAAATGATAAATAAAGGTAAAAAGAAAAGGAGGTTGGTATGGTTTTCAAAAGAAGTAGCTGAAAAGGTAAAGAAAAAGAGGGAGGCCTTCATGAAATACAAGAGATCACAGAGAGAAGAAGACACACATCTACATTTGGAAAAACTTAGAGAAACTAGCAAAGTAGTCAGGAAAGCAAAAATTCAAAAAAGGAGGAACTAGCCAGTGCAATAAAATGGAGGGGATAAGACATTTTTCAGATATGTTAGTGAGAAGAGGAAGGGCAAAAGTGGTATTGTCAGACTCAAGGGTGAAGGGGAGGAATATGTAGAAACTGATGAGGATAAAGCAGAATTATTTTAGAGTGGAGGAGTAGCCTAGTGGTTAGAACACTGGCTTAGTAACCAAACAACCAGGGTTCAATTCCCACTAGCACTCCTTGTGGCCTTGGGCAAGTCACTTAACCCTCCATTGCCTTGGAAGAAAGGCCTGGCAATCTACTTCCAGTGACACTGCCAAGAAAACCCAGGAGCTTCTGGGTCACCAGGAGTCAAGACTGACTCAAAGGCACACATTGCATTTTGCACTTTACAAATATTTCTATTCTGTGTTCACAGATGAAGAACCAGGAGCAGGACCTCAGAAAACAGCAATAAACAGGAATAGAAATGAGGGACATCTTGAACAATTATCGGAAGACTGTGTTCGTGAGGAACTAGTTAAACGTAAGATTGACAAAGCGATGGGACCAGATGGGATACACTGAGGGAACTTGGGGATGTTCTAACAGCTCACTGACTGACCTTTTCAATGCCTCATTGGAGTCGGGAATGGTGCAAGAGGACTGGAGAGAGGAACCTGTGGTCCCGTTACACAAAAATGGAAGTAAGGATGTGGTTGAAAACTACAGGGTGGTTAGTTTAACCTCAGTGGTGAGTAAATTATTAGAAAAGCTGCTGAAAGAGAAAATAGTGAGGTTTCTGGAGTCCAACAGAATGCCAAATCTGAGGCAGCATCCACCAGCCTCCCGTGTGTGTGTGTGTGTGTGTGTGTGTGTGTGTGTGTGTGTAACAGAAACTCTTTCCTGTATGGTCACAGCTTTCTGCCTGATCCCTCTGAGCTATCATGGTACAGTGTGAGTGTGTATAACAGAAACTCTCTTCTCTCCTATACAGTCACAGTCTTCTTCTACCTGCTCTCTCTAGACCACCTTTTGCCTTCCATGTGCCAATTTTTTACGCTATAGTTCAGATGCACCATACGATACTTGTACCACCATTCTGTTCTTTAAAAATATGTTAATATGGGCATATTTAGCATTTTTACATAAAATGATTTAATATAAAAACAAAATAAATAAACATTACCTACTTTAATGAGACTTTTGAGTCTGCTTTGATTTTTGCCAAGCTGGTAATGTTTGGAATTAAATTAGATATTGAGGGGAATGTTTACTAAACTGCGGTAACGTTACTGGCGTTAAGTGCAGCGTTAATGTCAGCAATGCCATATAAGGAAGTGGGCATACCGGCGTTAAGGTAGTAATGGCTGTCTAACGCATGTTAAAGGGTGCCTTGGCCAGTTAGCGCACGTTAACGGGACATTGCACCATAAAGAAGATAAACAAAGCACATTACAAGGCTGACAAGGGGCCTTATAACGTGCCTTATGAGGCCCCTTAGGTTAAGGCACCCTATAAGGCGCCCTATAAGGTGTCTTAACCTAAGGTGCCCTATAAGGTGCCCTAGGTTAAGGTGCCCCAAGGATGTTAAGGTGACCCAAGATATGGTGCTCCAAGGGGAGTAAGGTGCCCCAAGTTGACAAACATGAAATTTAAGGCCTAAAATCAGATGTAACCCTAACACTGCACAGAGCACCAAGGAAAGGCAATGGACAAGTGATGGAAGGAAGGAGAGGTGGGAGCTGATGGACCTGACAAATCTGCGTGCAGCCGATGTGGCAGCCGGTAAAGTGGACAGCCATATCGGAGGCAGCTGTACCGATGCACAGGGTGTTGGCAATGTAAAGTGCTACAATGACAGTGTGTGGCAGAGGATGGGAATACGTGTCCACCAGTGGAGGTAGAAGTGGCAGGATAAGTGCAGTGACATGAGGACAGAGGAGTAGTAGTGCTATGCAGAGCAGACACAGGAGAGGCAAGCATGAAGAGCCACAATGCAGAAAAGGGTCCAGTGCAGGACATGGGGTAGCAGTTTGCACATGAGGACAGGACGCTACACAGCTGACAGACGCAGATAGACGGACAGAAGGATGGTTGGCAACTGTGATGAGGGCATTATGTGCTGGCAGCACAGATCTGCAGAGATATGACTGTTACGGAATGACAAGCAGTTGTGAAGGACAGGCATAAAAAAAGGAGAACAAAGAGTAATTGAACCCATGACCACTGGCTAAAACGTCAGTGCACAAACCAGTAGGCTACACCACCATGGTGAGTTTGACAGCAATGGCTGCATACAAGAACACTGCAGGGCACCACACAAAACGCCTGCTGTGTGCCAGGATAGGGCAACCCCAACAGTATCCATGTTACAACGCACATGCATAACAGCCATCTACAGCTCATATCACAGTCTGTAATTGGGACGAGAGCCACATATAAACGCATGCACACACACTACGACATGTTATGCAGTGGAAACAGCATGCAAAAGAGCAAAGAACCTAAACGGAAAGGGTGTCAGGGGCCGGCTGAGGGGACAGCTGTGTGGATGGTCTGTGGACCAGGGCAAAATGGGGAACAGAACGAAAAAGGAGTATGTGAGAATTGAAGCTGCACACTGACTTATTCTATATTCTTATTTAATCATTTGATTCACTTCTGGACTATATTAATGTTTTAATTTCTATATGTGTTTTAAATTTGTGTGTGATATTATTGTGACATGCAAGTGTGTTATTTATTGTTTTATTGTACAGTCATGGAATTTAAATGAGTGTCCATGTACACCGTGTCTTTAAATGTCACCCTTGCACTTTTTAATGTTGTTTTAGTTATTTGCATATCTTAATTTCTCATAAGATTTTTATGAGTTTGAGTTTAAATTTAAATTTTATCATTTATCAATTCTATGTGTTTCATGTTCTTATAGTGATATATTTATAAGATATTGTATTTTTAGGGTTCTCATGTACATTGTATTTTTTGAGGCTTGTTTTCCATACCCCCTGAAGAAGGTCCAGGCATTGGGGACAATAAAGGATGAGTTATATACTTGAATATTCACCAGTCTTTGGTACCAGCTCTTTTGGTTCTAGTTTGGTTGCTGCAGATACTGTGTGCTCTTTTTTTGTTTGGTATTCACTGTGGATATCCCGAAAGCCTGGAGTTGCAGAGGACAAGGTTGAGAAGCGCTGACCAAGATGTTGTGGTCTTCTACAATAGCCTGCTGCATATAAGGTTATAACTCAGAGGTGACCAACTCCAGTTCTGGTGCACCACAATCCAGCCTGGTTTCAGGATGTCCCTAATGAATATTCATGAAGTATATTTGCATCCACTGTTTCCCATTGTATGCAATAAGAGCCAGGAAAGGAGGTTTGCTCCCCATCAGGCTTGTCTATGTATCACAGGGAAAAAGCATAGTTACTCACCTCTAACAGGTATTCTCCAGGGACAGCAGTAAGTCAGTCCTCACTTATGGGTGACATCGGCACTAATGGAGCCCATGCGGAGCAATTCCCCAGCTTTCAAAGAAAGCCTTTGGGATTGTTGCCACGCATGCGTGGATCTCTTCCTTCCCAAAGGTGCCATCTTGCTCAGTCAGGTCCCATAGCTAGAGCCCTAATAAGCAGATAGCAAGGGAAGGATAAAAATAGCAACTCTTCAGGGGAGGTGGGAGGGTAGTGAGGACTGAACTTGCTGTCTCTGGAGAACACCCATTTCAGGTGAGTAACTACACATTCTCCAGGAACAAGCAGGAAATCAGTCCTCACTTATGGGACTCCCCAGCTATAGGGTACCGAACCTGTAATGAAAAAACGTATCCATGAGGTCGTGAGCAGAAGCCGATGTCCAAAGGAGCCCAAGTCTTTGGGTCCTTGGGGCGAACCCCTCAGTAGCCATGAAGAAGGATCAGAGGGCAGGAGTTGCTTATACCCTTAACAGATTACGGAGTACAGCCTGGCCGACGTCTTCAGGCAGTAATGCATAGCGAAGGTGTTTGCTGAAGACCAGGTCACCGCCTGAGAGATGTCCCGCAGGGGCACTGAATGCCATGAGGCCACCATAGCCGCCTTGGCTCAGATGCCATGTGCGGTGACTTGTCAATCCAAAGGGGCGCCCACCTTCATATGGGCGAAGGAGATGCAGTCTGCCACCCAGATGTAGAGGTTGCACTTGGTGACTGCCTGCCCCAGTCGATTAGGATTGTAGGTCATAAAGAGACAGCTAGATTTGCGATGAGTCTGGGTGTACTGCAGATAGAAGGCAAGAGCACTCTTGCAGTCAAATGTATGGAGAGTCTCCGATGCCTGGTTGGTATGGGGTCTCAGAATGGAAGTCGGTAAGACTATCTCGTGGTTGAGATGGAAATCCAAAACAATTTTCGACAGGAACTTGGAGCGGGTATGGAGGACCACCCTATTCCTATAGAATCTAGTGTAAGGGGCATCAGCCATGAGAGCCTGGAACTCACTGACTCGGTGGGCTGAGGTCAGAGCCACCAGGAAGACCACCTTCCAGGTTAGGTGCAGAAGTGAGCATGTCACCATCGGCTCGACAAGTGAACATGTAAGCTGCCTGAGTACCACGGTCAGGTCCCATTCCACCGGGGGAGGTTGGATGGGCAGCTTGGACAGCAAGAGACCCTGCATAAAGCGGGAAACCAAGGGCTGCCCCGAGAGGAGTTTTCCCTCGATGGGGAGATGGTTCGCTGAGATGGCACTTAGGTGCACCCTGATGGAATTCGACTTCAGGACTTTCTTCAAGAGTTAGAGAAAGTACTGGAGTATCCACCATATGGGTCAAGAGAATGAGTTGATCTGGAGCTCAGAGCACCAGACTGAGAGGTGCCACCACTTGAAGGCATAAGCTATCCTAGTTGAGGTCTTCCTCAATGCGATGAGGATCTCCTCAACCTCCTCCGGGAGGTCTAGCAGGGCTAGAGAGATCCGCTCAGTCACCAGGCCATGAGGGATAAGGAGGCTAGGCTAGGGTGCAATACCCACCTATCCTCCTGCTTTAACAGGCCTGGGGCACAGCCCAGTGGAACTGGCGGTTCTGTTGACAGTTGGAGCAGGAGTGAGAACCTGGGCTGTCAAGGCCATGAGGGCGCTACAATGATCATCGAAGCCCGATCCCGCTGGACCTTGTGGAGGGTCCTTGTGATCAGAGTAGTGGGAGGGAATGCATAAAGCAGGTTGGAGGAGCAGCTCAAAAGGAATGCATCAGGACCCTCCCTGCTCAGGTGCGGTATGGGACCGCAGATGCGAGGAAGTTGTGCGTTCAATAGGCTGGCAAATAGGTACAAGGCAGGGGTCCCCCACCAATGAAACAGTCAGCCAACCACTCCCGGATCCAGCTGCCATTCATGGGGGTGGAGGATCCTGCTGAGTTTGTCCGTGAGGACATTCTCCTGGCTCGGGAGGTAGACCGCCCTGAGGGTCATCCCCCAGTGGAAGGCGAAGGAACAGAGGAGGACTGCTTCCTGGCAGAGGGACCGTAAATCTGTGCCCTCCTTCCTTGTTGATGTAGAACATCGCCGCTCAGTTGTTGGTCTGTACGAGCACCGACCTCCCCTTTAGGTGAAACTCGAAGGCCCTCAGAGCCCACTGAAATGCCCGGAGCTCGAGCAGGTTTATCTGCTGCTGAGCTTCCTCAGACGACCACTGCCCCTGCTTGCACATCACACTGCAGTGGGTTCCCCATCCTAGTAGGGAGGCTTCCATTGTCAGCACTATGTTGTGCTGCGGAGCCTGGAAAGGCAACCCCCCAAGAAGGTTGCGGGAGTTCTGCCACCAGCCGAGGGACTGGCGAATCCCTGAGGTAGCCGACGGACGAACTCCACTGGGCGCTGAGGCACCACTGAGCTGTCCACATGTGAAGGCGGGCATGGGGAACTACATTGACAGTGGAGGTCATGTGGCCCAGGAGGTGTAGCATCATCTGGGCCATGACCTGAGGGGTGCTCTGGACCTGAATTGCCAGAGCTCGAAGGTGGTCAGCGCGATTCATTGGTGGAAATGCGGTCGCCCGATGAGTACTGAGGCATGCGCTGATGAAATCTAAGGCCTGCACCGGTTCGAGGTGGGACTTGGGGTAGCTGACCAAGAAACCCAGGCCCTCGAACAGGAGGATTGTGCGCGATGCCGCTAGGTGAGTCTCCTCGAACAAGGGACCTGTGAGGATCTAGTCATCGAGGTAGGGGAAAACCGAGACTCCTTGACGCCTGAGACAGGCGGCAACTATGGAGAGGCATTTTGTGAAGACCGTCGGGGTGGATGCGAGGCCGAAGGGGAGCACCCTGTACTGGAAGTGCTCTCCCTGCACCCTGAAGGGCAGGTACTGCCTGTGTTGGGGGTGAATCAAAATGTGGGCGTAAGCGTCCTTTAGTTCCAAGGAGCATAGCCAGTCGCCCTGCCGGAGGAAAGGCAGCAGAACGCCAAGGGATAACATCTTGAACTTCTCCCACACCAAGAGCTTGTTTAACTTTTGGAGGTCGAGGATGGGCTGCAGAACCCCCATATTCTTCGGGACAAGGAAGTGCCAGGAATAGAAGCCCCAGCCTTGAAGGTGCAACGACACCCTCTCAACCGCCCGCTGGGCGAGAAGATTGGCTAATTCCCACTGCAGCAAGACCTGGTGCATGGGGAGTTGAGGAGGCTCCGCCGGGGAGAAGGCAGGGGGAAGCCTGTCCAAGTGTAGGCAATACTCATCCCCGACAACCCGAAGGACCCAGGCATCCGAGGTGATGGAAGCCCCCTGAGGGATGATGGAGGATAGGCGCCCCCTCCCCCCCCCCCCCCCCACCGGCTGCTGAGTGACCGGAGGGGGAGAGGCTATGTGCAAGGCATCAAAACCCCTTTGTGTGTTGCGGCAGAGCCGGAGTCTGGGCCTTGGGTTCCTTTGGTTTTCGATCAAAATCAAAATCAAAGGCAGAGGAAAAGATGACTAAAGATGTGAAGAGCGGCGAGAGAACGTTCTTCAGGTATATTCGGGAGAGGAGGAAAATCAGAGATGGAATTGCAGGACTCAGAAGTGCTGGGAACAGATTTGTGGAAAGTGACATTGAAAAAGCAAAATTGCTAAACAAATACTTCTGCTCTGTTTTTGCTAAAGAAAATCCTGGAAAAGGGCCATCTGTGACTCCCAAATTTTAAAAATGGGAATGAAGTAGATACCACACCATTCACTAAAGATGATGTGTTAGAACAACTTGCAAAACTGAAAGTGAACAAGGTCATGGGACCGGATGGGATACATCCCAGGATACTGAAAGAGCTCAGAGAGGTTCTTGCAGGGCCGTTAAAGGATGTTTTCAACAGATCCTTGGAAACAGGAGTAGTTCCTCAGGACTGGAGAAGGGAGGATGTGGTACCTTTTCACAAAAGTGGTGACAGGGAAGAAGTGTCAAACTACAGGCCTGTGAGCCTTACCTCGGTGGCGGGAAAAGTAATGGAGGTGCTTCTGAAAGAGCAAATAGTGGATTTTCTCAAAACCAACAGGTTGCATGATCTGAGGGAACATGGTTTTACCAAAGGACCATCTTGCCAAACAAATCTGATTGAGTTGTTTGACTGGGTGACCAGAGAACTAGATCAGGGGCATGCAGTGGATGTCATCTACCTGGATTTCAGCAAAGCCTTTGGTACTGTTCCTCATAGGAGGCTTATCAATAAACTCAATAGTTTGGGGATGGGTCCCAAGGTGGTGAATTGGATCAGAAATTGATTGACTGACAGATGACAGATGGTGATGTTAAATGGAGCTCACTCGGATGAAAGGAGGGTGATTAGCTGAGTTCCCCAGGGTTCGGTCCTGGGCCCAGCCCTGTTCAATGTATTTGTGAGTGATATTGCTGAAGGACTGCATGGAAAAGTCTGTCTTTTTGCAGATGACACAAAAATTTGCAATAGAGTGGACTCCCCTGAGGGAGTGGATAACATGAGGAAAGATCTACAAAAGCTGGAAGAATGGTCTAATGCTTGGCAGTTAAGATTTAATGTGAAGAAGTGCAGTGTCATGCACTTGGGAAGCAGAAATTTAAGGGAAATGTACGCAATAGGGGGCGAGAGGTTGGTGTGCACGGACAGGAGAAGGACCTTGGTGTGATTATTTCTGCGGATCTCAAGGTGGCGAAACAGTGCGACAAAGCAGTGGCAAAAGCCAGGAAGATGTTGGGTTGCATACAAAGAGGGATTACCAGCAGAAAGAAAGAGGTACTAATGCCACTGTATAAGTCATTGGTGAGGCCTCACTTGGAATACTGTCAGGTGCCGGCCCGTCCATTGAGCAAGAATGTTTTTTGCACAGGGCCCCGCGTTTCAGGGGGCCCCGCGCAAAAAACATCTTGCATCAGCCCAGCTAAGTTAAAAAAAACCCACAAACCGGCTGCTACTGCCGCCGCTGCTGCCACCACCGTGGCAGCGGCAGAATCGAGCATCCCGTGGGGCCCCTCCTGCCCTCCAGAGTCTTCCATGCGGCCTCAGCGTCGGCTGTCAGAGCCATGCGAAGAGAGAGACCTTCTCCTCTCACGGCTCTGTTAATCCCATCAGCCCCCCGGCGGGATTAACAGATCCGCGAGAAAGGGAAACTCTCCCTTCACGCGGCTCTGAAAAGCCTGCGCTGAGGCCACATGGAAGACTCTGCAGGGCAGGGGGGCCCCGCGGGATGCTCGATGCTGCTGCTGCCACGGTGACAGCGGCAGCAGCAGCCGGTTTGTGTTTTTTTTTAACTTAGCTGGGCCGATGGGGGGGGGGGAGGGGTTAGGACTGGTAATGGGCTATGGGGGGATTAGGACAGGTAATGGGCTATGGGGGGGCTAAGACTGGAAGTGGGCTGATGAGGGGGTTAGTACTGGTAATGGGCTGATGGGGGGGGTTAGGACTGGTAATGGGCTATGGGGTGGTTTGTTAGGACAGGTAATAGGCTATGGGGGGGCTAAGACTGGAAATGGGCTGATGGGGGGATTAGACAGGTAATGGGCTATGGGGGGCTACGACTACAAGTGGGCTGATGGGGGGGTTAGGACTGGTAATGGGCTATGGGGGGTTAGGACAGGTAATAGGCTATGGGGGGGCTAAGACTGGAAATGGGCTGATGGCGGGTTACGACAGGTAATGGGCTATGGGGGGCTATGACTACAAGTGAGCTGATGGGGGACTTAGGACTGGTAATGGGCTATGGGGGGTTAGGACGGGAAATGGGCTATGGGGGGGGCGTTAGGACTGGTAATGGGTTATGGGGGTGTTAGGACGTAATGGGCTATGGGGGGGTTAGGACAGGTAATAGGCTATGGGGGGCTAAGACTGGAAATGGGCTGATGAGGGTTACGACAGGTAATGGGCTATGGGGGGCTACGACTACAAGTGGGCTGATGGGGGGGTTAGGACTGGTAATGGGCTATGGGGGGTTAGGACTGGAATTGGGCTATGGGGGCATTAGGACTGGCAATGGGCTATGGGGGGTTAGGACTGGAAATGGGCTGATGCAGGGACTAGAAGGGAGCAGATGCTGGGTGGGGCTGGAACTAGAAGGGAGCTGATGTTGGGGGAGGATTAGAATGGGATGGAGCTGGGAGAGTGAAATGGACAGGGAAAAATATTTTGTGTGGGAGGGAAGACAAATCTACAATTAGCCGGATATTGGGAGAGGAAGTGGGGATTGAGGATGGAGGGGTAAAATTTGAGTGGATGAAACAGGAATGAGGAAAGAGCAAAAGGAGAAAGATCAGTATGTTAAAGCAGATGTAGAGAGGATGGAAAAAAAACTAGAAGAGAGAAGAAAGGACAAATGGACAGCAGACAATGGAGAGTTAGCAGAAGACACGAAGAAACCAGAAGAAAGTGGCTGGAGCAATTGCAGCTGAAAAAAAATATCTCTTTATTTTGAATTTATTAATTGGAATATGTCAGCTCTGGGAAATGTGCATCATTAACGTCTGCGCTTTGTTTAGTAAAAGAGGAAATTAATTTATAGTTTTATTTCTACAATGTTGTACATTCCAAGTTTGGCTTTTGGGTTTCCCAGTTTAATTATTGTCTTCCTGTTTCTAAATTGTGATTCCTTGTTTGGTGATGGTCTATGTTCTGCATGTGTAACTGAGCTGAGGTATTCTGTTTATGTAATTCCTATTTGACATTGCCACTTGTTCTCTTTCCCCAGTAGGTCATGTATTGTTGTTCTCTGAAATGTATTGGTTTAATATTTGCAGTGTTGCCTTTTGATAGGTAGGGTCTGGTGCTTTGTGAGTCCTGGTAGTGCTGTTAAGATACGGCGGGTTTGCTATGGGTTCTAAATGGGCAGTGTTTGTAGAAGTTCCTAATGTGCCTGGCTGTTGGTACTGGATTATAGTAATGTATAAATCTTTTAGTCTTTGTTTATCCATACACTCATTAAGAGGCATGTTTACTAAAAGTTAGTGTATGGTAACATTATGCAAATATTTATGCAAATGAAGCACCTTATGCAAATGAGGCCCTGCACCGAGTCTCCGCACATGGCCCCGCACCCCCCTTGGGCCGCCCCTGAATACTGTGTTCAGTTTTGGAGACCATATCTTACAAAGGATATAAAAAGACTGGAAACTGTTCAAAGGAAGGCGACCAAAATAATTTGGAGCCTGCATCAGAAGCCTTATGAGAAGAGACTTGAAGACATAAACATGTACACTTTGGAGGAGAGGAGGGACAGAGGAGATATGATTCAGACCTTTAAATACTTAAAGAGAAATAATGAACAAACAAACCTCTTCCAAAGACGGGGAAGCTGTAAAACTAGAGGGCATAACATGAAGCTGCAAGGGGGTAAATTGAAAGGCAATGTCAGCAAATACTTTTTCACTGAAAGGGTGGTGGATGCTTGGAATGCCCTCCCGATGGAAGTGGTGGGGGCAAATACAGTGACAGAATTCAAAATGGCATGGGACAGATACAGTGGATCCCTTTACAGGATAAAGATAAAATCAAAATAAACGTAACTATCTAATTTCTCAACATACAGGGGCGTCCTACATGGAGAGGTGGATTCACCCCTAAAACAAAGAGATGGGGAAGGGTGGCCTGCACGGAACGGCAGGTGCACCTACTCTTGCCATCTTACTGGGCAGGCTAGATGGACCATACTGGTCTTTATCTGCCGTCATTTACTATGTTACTATGTTACTATGATGACCCTGACCGGACTTCCCTTGCGCCAGTGTGGTTGACGTGGAGGTAGGTGGGTATGGCAGGTAGCCATGATAAGGAAGGCTTTTCCTCTGGAAGAAGGACTTTTTGACTTGTTGCTTTTTCCGAGGAAGGGTGGAGGTCTTGCGTGGCTAGGTTAAGAGCCCGTGCCATATTCCAAACGAACACAAGGAAGGAGGTGTCCTCGGGTGGTGAGCACCGTTGAAACGCAGGAGGAGAGGGGTCTGATGGAAGGTCCCGTTAGGCACGGGTTTCCGGGGAGGTGTCCCCATCGGACTCCAGGTCTGAGAACTCGGATGAGGAATCCGAACCGGGCATGTCGACCTGTCCAGTGGCAAAGGCCCGCTTGGAGCTGGAGGCCCTGGATGATCTCGCCCCTGAGGAACAGGAAGGCAAGTGAGACCGACATCGAGGACCCTCATGAGGACCACGGCTCTTGGGGGTTTCCTGGATGGATATGGGTGTCCCCCATGGGGGAGCCACGGTCTCCAGGAGTGAGTCAGCAAAGTTGGCTGTGAGCGCCTTCTGCGAAATGATGAATGCATAAATGCTGCGTTCCAGCGCCAGCATGCAGGATTCCCACACGGGCATGGGGGCCTGCGATGCTGATCCCAGGGTCACCGGGTCAGCTGTCGAGGAAGAGAGGAGGTCCTCGCCGGGACGGACCTCTGAAGACTGGGCGCCTTCGCCGGAAGCATTCGTGTCTCCCACCAGGGGAGAGATGACAGAGGGTGCCACTGGGGACTCTGAGGCAGCCTTTCTGAAAATGTCTTTAGACTGAGCAGGGCCTTGGAGGACATATTCTTACAAATCGAACAGAGTTCCGGATCATGATACGCTCCGAGATACCACAGGCAGCAGTCATGCATGTCCGTAAGCGACATGTTCTTAGAGCATCTATCACATTTTTTTAATCCGGCGGCTATAGGGGTGAAAAGGGCCCCTCCGATGTCGAAGACCCACGCGGCCTGTGGTTGGAAAAAAAAGAGCACAAAGCCCATTCGGGGAAGATTTTTCTTTGCCTTTTTTACCTAATAACTCTAAAAGGGTAGAGTAGGGGAAGGACAGGTAGAGGACCGGTGCAACCGGAAAAATAGGAGGCCAGTAGGCCGAAAACAAAACACTTTTTCTGAGGGACGAGGATGTGCATCTGAAGGGCTCCACTGAAAAAGGGAGACTGAGCAAGATGGCACCCTTGGGTGGGAAGAGGACCACGCATGTGTGGTAGCAATCCCAAAGGGGCTCCGTCGGTGTTGACATCACCCATAAGTGAGGGCTGACTTCCTGCTTGTTCCTGGAGGAGGGCCCTTTTTGTTAGTGAACAGAGAGTGTGCTTTCAATCTCCCTCTTACCCCTCCCTAGAGATCCCTGCCCCTTCTCTTGCTCTGCTGTCCATTCTTTATGTCCTGTTGATTATTGATGTTCCTCTTCGTTTCCTCGGCAGTCTTTTTTTTTTCTTTTGTATTGTACATCGCTTTTTGTCTTCTGATGTAAGCTGTGTAGCAAATTCTGAAATAAAGATAACGATGTTGATGCTTAATGTTAGATGTTTGAGTTGCTGTGATTGGTTACAGAAGGGGATGCTTCTATTGGAAACAAGGATGTGTATCATGGTGCTGTTTGTTACTTCATTCCTCTACAGCAAGCAAACAATTAAAACAGCTCTACCAACTAACCCTCCATAGTAACAACGTCATCTGCATTAAAGTACATCTTTTAAATGGAAAAGCAAACCTCAGAACCCTCCGACACCTCCCACAGTTCATACAAAGTGAGCTCAGGTGTACAAATGAGGTTAAGTACATCAATGGTTCGCTGATTTAACAGGGTCTCTAGTGGCTGTCCATCTACAGCTGCCATAAACACAGCTTGAAGTGGTTCATTGCTCTGGTTCGGCAATAACTTACGAAGCCTGTAAGGGACATTGAATTATCTAGCTCTTATAGGCCAATCTCTTTGTTTAATGTGGACTTAAGAATTTTTGATAAGGTTTTGGCAAACTGGTTGAATAAAGTCCTTACGCACTTGATTTGATGACCCAGGTAGGATTTGTGCTGGGACACAAAGAGGCATTAAATGTGTACAGGGGCTGACAGGCATTGAAGCAGTGCAGTAGCGAGCGGAGGAAGTTTGCTATCAGTTCTGATTTAGAAAAAGCATTTGACAGCATTGCTGGCCTTATTTATGGGGAGTTCCTTGAGGGTTTGGGTTTGGGAGCTTGAGGAGGGATGGAGGGGTGGGGTGGGGTGGGGGGAAGGGGGAAATTCTGAGGGGATAAGTTCTTCTTTCTATGGAAACCTTTAGCTTTAACTATTAGGCAAGATCATGACATACAAGATGTAAATATGATAATGTGAAATTTAAAATCTGATGACATCATGGCTTTTTTTACAGTAGGGTTTAGTCCCACATGATTGCATACCATGAAGAACTGTGCACAAATTTCTGGGTACAAGGTTAATTGGTCTTAATCAGTCCTGCTGCCCTTGAATTGATACAGGCTGAGAGATGGCCAGTCTTCATCTCCATTTCAATGAAATACTGAAGATATACCTTAGGCACTTGGTTCGGGTTCACATTTGAAGAAATAGTGGGCGGAGAGGCAGAGCCTCCAGCCAAGATGGTCACCACTCTTTAGGGTCCGATATCTGCTGCAGCACTAGTCTAAGTACTGCAGATATAGGGAAGACCTGACAGTCGCACTCCCCTCCCCCCCATAGAGAATGGAGGCATGGCTGAAGCCAGACGGAGGACGTGACATTACAACTGCTTAGGTGTGAGGAGGGCGACCCATGGAGAAATCTGTGATAGAGTACAGGGGCCGAATGGTGCACCTCTCAGAAAGACCCACAGCCCACTGGGTGAAGTGTGCAATTTGTGGTAATAAAAAGAGGTGAGCGCCCCACAGGGTGGTAGGAATGGCCTTGGACCGGTATTACCCATTGCAGGTGATCCCTGAGAGTGGTCCACCATCAGTGGAGTCCTACACAGAGCTGCTGGTGTGTGAAGTGTTTTAAGTGCTACGGTTTGGACACTCGGAGGACTGGGGCAATAGGACATGGACTTATCAGGGTTTGAACATAAGAATGTTGATATGCCACTACTGTATTTAAGATTGGAAGGAGCAGAAGGTGCTGGCTTGTGTAACTGCATGTAGGGTTGACTCACAGCACAGTGACACAGAATGGTCCCCTGTGTGGAATGCCAGTAAAGCCTAAAAGACATTTTTGCAAGGGGTAGAGCAAATAACATAAGGGGTCCAAAACCATCTCCAACTCGGAGAAGAAAAAGCTGATGGTAGGGTCAGAGGAGCATCCCACCTTAGATAAAATAATGAGTCCAATAGCCTTCCCAGGAAGACAGCCAACAGTGTTCCTGAAAGAGGACATGGCAAAATATCTCACAAAGATTGTGACTGTGGAGGATAAAATGGCCAAATTTCAGTCCACCTTGGCTTTGGTCAAGGAGTCTATGACTGGTCAATCCAGAGAAACTGCTGAAAATTTCCATCAGATTTAGGCAACAGACTTGGCAGTGAAGGAACTCAGGACACAGCTGCAGCACTTGTTAAAGAAAAACGAGGCATTAAAGGAATGGCTGGAGGGTCATAAGAACATAAGAAAACTGTAGTTGGCAAAACAACTTGCAGTAAATTGGAGTACCTGAAAGAGATGGAGACAAAGAGCTGAAGAATTTCTGTGAAAAGATATTGCCAAACAGACTTGGACTACCAGCTTTTTGCGGCCATTTAGCTGGTCGTCTCTTCAAACTGATCCCTTCTTTGATTCACTTGGACCAATGTGGTTTCACTGAGGGATGCTCTACAGCCGATAATGCCAGAGTGCTTTGTCACGTTTTGGAAGGCGTGTAGGAAACAGAGGACCCTATTGTGGGACTTTCACTAGACGCAGAGAAAGCATTTGATCGGTTGGAGTGGCCTTTCCTGTTTGCTGTTCTGAAGTGGTTTGGATTTGGTGAGGGTTTCTGCAATCTAATTAAACTTATGTATGGGAGACCGAGTGCGAAAATTTCTGTGAATGCGACTCAGTCTAGAGAATGTCTTCTGGGGCGGGATCCTGTTTCTCCCATTCTCTTCAATCTATCTTTGGAACCTTTGGCCTTACTGATAAGGCAAAGCCTCACGGTTAAGGTCATTTCTATTGCTGGCATGGAAATTAAACTATCTGCATATGCAGATGATTTGCTGCTTTTCACCACACCTAGCTCCATACCGGTCATTTTAGAATTGATAGATAAATATTGAGGATTGTCTGGCTATAAAATTAATTGGTCAAAGTCTGTCACCTTCGCCTTGAACTCAAGAGTATGTAGGATGGATATGGAGGATTTCCCTTTTGTATGGGAGCCTAAGATGGTGAAGTATTTGGGAGTTCACTATTGCTACCCACTTAGTACAATGAAGAAGAGATCCTATCTACAGTTCGTAACATAACAGCAAAGTGGTCGCCGGCCTATCTTTCTAGGTGGGGTTGTCTTGAAGCTATAAAAATGACGATCACTCCTAAAGTGAATTATATATTAGAAATGCTACCAGTCTTTCTTACAAGTTTATCGTCAAATTGAAAGGATTGTGGTTCAATTTCTATGGAAAAATAAATCGCCTAGAATTGCTCTGAGGAAACTCAAATCTAAAAAAGATGGGGGGGGGGGTGAATTTCCCTGACTTTCAGGCCTATCATTGTGCTTTCTTGCTGAAACAAGGTTCACGATGGGTGGAGGGGGCCGTAGGTTATATACCCAGTATGGCTTGAACTAGAAGAGAGATTGAGTGCTCCTTTCCCCTTGAATCTTCTTCCTGGCATGGTGTCTATTAGGAGGTTGAAGTCTCATAGGGTTATATCGGACACTCAGAAGGCTTTTCAACAATTGGCAATGGAATTCCTAAGGAGGATTGCCTATTGAAATTAATACCTATCTGGCATAGTCCTTTTTTAAAAATCAATCAAAGTTCATTTGCATGGCAAAAATGGTTTAGCAGGGGCATTTAGAGCATTGGCCAACTGATAATGGATGGTAAGTAGAAACCTTTTTCCTCTTTGCAAAGTGAATTTGATTTGCCTCAATCCCTATACTTTCAGTGGATTCAGCTGAGGCATTGCATAGAGAAATCTGCAACAGAGCCTTTGAACTTTATGCTCCATCCCTCTGGAATTCTCTACCGAACCACCTCAGGAACAATAAGGATCGCTTGTCATTCAAAAAGCAGCTAAAACCATCCTATTCCAAGAACATCTCAACACAAAAGCACCCTCCCACAAATAACTACACCAACCCCCTAAACCACCCTCAAGAACCTATGACCAAAAACTATGTTACCTTGCCCATGTCTATGTCTATCCTCTGTCGAAATCATCAATGTTGCCCTCCTGGTGATGGCCCTATCCCTATAACTGATTAACCCCCCCCCCTTTTTTTTACACCGCTTTGACCCGGTGAAAAGCGGGATATAAATACAGTTAAATAAATAAATATAAATAAATACATCCCAGTTGGATATTACATCGTTGTCTGACGAGTGGGGGTTGATGAGTAAGATAAGCACAGTACATATGACCTCTGGGGTGGCCGCTCAATATTATAAACTGGTGGTTCAGAACAACAGTTCTTAGGCCATTGGTGTTCAACAAATCTGGGAACATGACACTGGAGACGTTCTCTCTCTGGAAACTTGGACAAACTTCTGGAGTAGGATAAACAGGGTTTCTCAGTTTGCCTCTGTCTTACAAGCTTTGCACTTCTTTGCGCATAGAGCGCAAGTTACTCCGGTAAAGGTTGTTAAATGGGATAAGGCAGCTGGGAATGAGTGTTGGTCTTGTTGGGGAGATGTCGGCACTTTGAGACATGTGGTGTATGATTGCCCTAACATTCAGTCTTATTGGGTTTCAATATGGAATCGCATTGAAGAGGTGCTGGGATTCAGGGCCACTCTCTCCTGGTCTGTGGTTGTTTTTCGATCAGCCATTGACATCTCATTGTTACAGAGGGATTCTCAGTTTTTATTTAACTTCATGTTGGGAGTGGCCCTGCATCTCGTTATTCCTAACTGGAAACATACAGCAGAGATTAGTTGTCATGAATGGTGGAAACACTTGTGCTTATGCTGCAAATATGAACAAACGCCACGGTGTGGTAGATCCCTCACACCCTCCACTCTCCTCAAGTGGAAACCCCTGCAGAATTACATCTCTAAAGCACGATATGAGATGTAATAAGCGTTTATTAGTCAAATCTTCTCGTTCCTTATGTAGTGGAGTGTTTGATCTTCTATAGCCCTTGTACCAAACGAACTCTACCAACTCTATAACCCAACATCCCTCAATTGCACACTGACCCCATGGTCAGATCATTACATTATCAACTTTATCATCACAATAAACGACACAACAGTTAAACGAACACCAACTAATGCACCTACCTCAAGATTTAAAAAATACAATGAAGAAGAATTCCTTGACCTCATAATCCCTAATTTATCAACATCACCAATAAACCTAGATGCAGCAGTAACGAACTGGCACAAAACCATCAATAATGCAGCAGCTAAAAAACAAATAACTAAGAAAAACACGCACTCTAAAGAAGGTCAAACCCCCTGGTACAATAAAGATTTAAATCTAATGAAAAAGAACTTAAGAAAAGCTGAATATAAATGGACGAAAAATAAAAACGCAATTACAAAAGATTCATACCTCACACTACTTAACAAGTATAAAGACGCAATAAACACTGCCAAGAAAAATTGCCACGCCTCCATCTTAAACAACGCAATAAATAGACCTAGAGAACTTTTCTCAATTGTCCAAAAGCTGACTAATAATAATCACAACTCCAGCAATGAAATCACAGACATTACCTCACAGACACTGGCAAATTACTACATGAACAAGACAACGTACCATCCACTACCACTTAAACCAGTAGATACTTCTCAAATACTTAACACAGACGAATGGTCTGTATTTCAACCCTTAACCAAAGTTGAGCTCAAATCCATCATCACAAACATTAATACTACAACCTCACTACTTGACCCTTGTCCAGTAACCTGGATAAAGAACTCTCTACCTGTACTCTCTCAGTTCATCCTCCCAATAATAAACCTCTCCCTAAAAAACGGATACCTACCCTCTACACTAAAACACGCACAGATCCGCCCAATCTTAAAAAACACCACCCTTGACAAATCATCACCTAATTCTTACAGACCCATATCGAGTATTCCGTTTATGGCCAAATTAATTGAAAAAACCGTACAAATTCAAACACAAGAGTTCATTGATAGCTCAGCCCCACTTGACGACCAGCAATATGGGTTTCGCCCCAGACACGGAGTAGAATCACTCCTAACAGTGCTAATCGATACGCTTGTGAAGGGAATAGACAAACCTAAACAAGCATTCTTACTCATATTCATTGATGTTTCTGCAGCCTTCGACAGCGTTCACCATTCAACGATGATCAATAAACTTAAACAAATAGGCATAAAATCCACTGTTCTAAAATGGTTTACTTCCTATCTAACAGAACGATCCCAAACGGTACAAATCGGTAATCTCACATCAAAAACATACAAACAAGAACTAGGCCTCCCACAAGGCTCAGCTCTGTCAGCGTTACTTTTTAACATATATTTAAAACACATCTGTAAAATATTTAAAAAATTCAATGTCCTCTATCACCTGTATGCGGACGACATAATGATGTATGTCCCATTCAAAATCCCAAATATCCCTATACAACTCATTAACGACTGCCTCACTGAAATTAACACCTGGCTAAATGAAAACAATCTGTACATCAATCACTCAAAAACAGAAGCCCTAATAGTAACCAAATGCACAACATTCATTCCCCCCTCGCATATTACATTGCAAAATATTAATATCATACTAAAAACTGAAATACGCGACTTAGGTGTTATACTGGATAAACATCTCAGCATGGACACACATGTAAGAAATATAGCAAAAAAGTTTACTTTAAACTAAAAATATTAAAGCAACTCCGCCCACTAATGCACTTACAAGATTTTCAACGCGTCATACAAGCAATCATAACCCCACATTTTGACTTCGCAAATCAAACCTTACTCGGCGTAACTAAAGAAGCCATAAAAAAACTTCAATTAGCACAAAACGCAGCAGCAAGGACCATTACGAAAGCCCCACCTTTCCAACACATAACCCCAATCTTAGAATATCTACACTGGCTCCCGATTCAAAGCCGCATAGAATACAAAACTATCTTAACCACCTACAAAGCCATAACAAAAACAGCACCCCTGCCCATAAATAACCTCATCAAAATAGAACCTACCCATAACCTACAAAGGAGAGACCAGTTAAATAAATTAACCCCACCAAAAGAATTCATTAGGGTCAATAAATCCACTAACAAGAAAGCCTTCTCCCATGCAGCCCCCATCTTGTGGAACACAATCCCAATAGAACTAAGACAATTACCTGATATAACGGAGTTCAGAAAAAAACTCAAAACACACTTATTTACAAAGCATTATGAATCTATGACCAGCCCATCCCTCACCCCCCAGCTAGATAAAGGATAATCCTACCCCAGGTAATACACAATTCAACAAAAGAATGAAGTGCTGTAACCTAAAACAAAGTGATTAAGAAAAAAATAAAAAACAGAACTATGTATATAGTTTATGTATATAGTTTAATTATGTTCAATTGTACATAGTTCACTAATTGTTAATTGTTATCTGTTAACTGTAATTACCAAGCCGCAAATTGTTATATGTAAAAACAGTTCACTCTGTTTATTGTTGTTATATGGAAACCGCACCTGATCAATGGAAGGAGCGGTATATAAATAATCTGCTAATTAAATTAAATTAAATTGTAGGCTTTGCAGGCTTTCATCTGTTTTTTGTTTCTTTTCTATAGCCCCTGATGATCGCATGATGATGGGAGGGACAGGGTGCTGTGGGCTGTGAATAGCCTTTTTCTTTTCTTGTTTCTTGTTACAGAAAAGTATTATGTATTTTGATTTATTGTAATTTGGTTTTCTTTTTTTTTTTGTATTTTGTTGGAAAATATAAATAAAGAAGTAAAATAAATAAATAAAAAGTCCATGCGGCCTATCCAGTCTGCCCTTTCATATTAAGTGCTGCAGTCCCTGGTGTTGGCTTTGGTATAATTCTCTATGATATCTTCCCAATGAATAAGAGGATGATCCTTTCCTCTCCCTTAACCTGGGACACAAAGACAAGGACTTGGCTAAATCTACCTCTTCGACAGCATGCTAAGAATAATTGACAACACCAGGAATGGAATAATAATGATATTCATCGACATCTCCTCAGCCTTCGACACAGTGGACCACAACACGCTCCTAGAAAGACTACAGAACACTGGTATACACGGTATCACACTGAAATGGTTCCACTCGTACCTAACCGAAAGACAGCTACAGGTCAAGGTGGGACACATCACCTCCCGACCCATCAAAGTCCGTCAAGGTGTACCTCAAGGTTCTGCGCTCTCAGCACTCCTATTTAACATCTACATCCAACCAATCTGCAACATCATGAAAGAGAACAACATTCAATACACGATCTATGCGGACGACATCATGATATACACCCCGATATCAATCGACAACCCGGACTTCTCTAAGATAACAGACTGCCTTACACAAATGACCAGTTGGTGTCAAAACAACAACCTCGCCATAAACTACAACAAGACTGAAGCTTTAATCATCACTCGGAACCAAAGCTTCATACACCCACCAAATATAAAGATACAAAACATTACTATACCAATAAGGTCAGAAGTAAGATACCTCGGGGTTACGCTGGACAATAAGCTCAATCTCAAGCCACACATAGACAAAACAATACAAAAAGCCTACTACAAGATGCGAATCATCA
Organism: Ichthyophis bannanicus; assembly: GCA_033557465.1. NCBI lineage: Eukaryota > Metazoa > Chordata > Amphibia > Gymnophiona > Ichthyophiidae > Ichthyophis > Ichthyophis bannanicus. The sequence continues at coordinate 13,581,700 of CM066031.1, forward strand.
GGAGACTGAAACCACTCCTCGCCCCAGAACACTTCCGTACCGTCTGTCAAGCACTGATAACCCCTCTACTGGACTTCTGCAATCCGATATACCTTGGACTACCGAAACAAGCCATCAAACCACTCCAACTGGCACAAAACACCGCAGCACGAATCATATCCGGAACTGCAAGACAGGAGCACATCACACCCACCTTAAAGGACTTACACTGGCTACCAATCGATGCACGCATCAGATACAAAACTATCATAAACCTATTTAAGATAAAACAGCAAACATCAGCCAACAGCCTGCACACCCTCATACAACCAGACACCAGCACACGTCCTAGAAGAAAACAAACACACAACCGAGTCAGCACCCCAAGTGAATACAAACACACACGCAAGGACACAACAGACAGAGCACTCTCCATGGCTGCTCCAACAATATGGAACAAACTACCGGACGATTTGAGGGCAACTACAGAGCTCAAGGACTTCAGAAAACAGCTGAAAACCATGCTGTTCATAGAACACTTTGGACACATCACATAAACTAAGGAACTGTATAGCAGCACACGTTACCGCCTAACACGAGATGTATATAAAATGATTTTAGCAACACTGTAAATAGCCCACATTGTACATAGCTCACACACCAATCTAGCACACAAAACAACACACACCCAACGAACTTTCCACCCTCACTGCATGTATCAACACTCACACTACCAGATTGTTTGCTGTGATACCACCTTGATTATTATGATAAGGCGGTTTAGAAATACTGTTAAATAAATAAATAAATAAATAAAATCATGTGACATCATGAAACTTGGTACAGGAAGAAGCAGTCCTCCTCACAGCGTCCTCCTCAGCCCATTACTTTCTCAGGAGAAACAGGTGATGATCTCTTACAGAATCTGTTTTAATTTACCAGAGAAAGGAAAAGAGCATCAGTCTGAGAGAAATTTGCTTTCATTCAATTATCAATAAATTAACCCTCCATTCCCTTGGTAGAAATGCTGGCAATCCTCTTCTGGTCACGCTGTTGATAAAACCCAGGAGCCGCTGGGTCGCCAGAAGTCAGTACTGACTCAACGGCACACATCGTACACTCCACAGGATGATGCAGCTTTATGAGAAACATTGAGGATATTGTGCATGTGCTGTTCTTTATAGAAAATAAACACAGCAATCTTTTTCTAATTTGCATTGTCTTGTGATGATGAGACTCAGCATAAGAAACAAATCTAATTGGCTGCTGCTGTACTTGCAGGACATAAATGTGGAAGAACTGGTAATTCGAGATAGAGGGACGATTCTTTCCTTGACTCTACACATTGGGTCTTCACTCATCTGAGAGGTTCATCCTCGCTTGGCCGAAGAGAAAAAGATGAATACGTTTATACTTCCGCTGCTTCTCACATTCTGCAACTGTGCAATGGGTAGGTGATATAAAAAGATTCAATTAAACTATTTTTATTGTAAGGCAGTAAAAAATGTTCTTATTTACTAAGCGGTAGTATTGTGCCGTTGGTCTTTGAAGATAGTAAACATTATGTTAGGGTTTTTTTACAGATTAGGCTGAAGTAAGAGTTTTAGCTTTCACAGATATTCATAAAGTGAAGGACAACACTTTCTATCATTGAACAAGTGCGGAAAGCATGCAGAGCATGGCTCATGGAATTCTTCCAACTCCGTGTGCTTGTGTGTATGTGCATGCACATGTCTTTGCATCTGTGTTGCTCTGTGTGTTTATGTGTCTATTGGGGTGGTGGGACAGTTGTGGGAAGGTAGATATTGGGCATAAGAGCTCTTTGCGGGGTGGTGGGACAGCTGTTGGGGATACGTTTTGGGATGGGGCAGCTTTCAGGGTTGTGGGGAAGTTGCAGGGGGTATTTTTAGGGGATAGGATAGTTAATTTATTTATTTTATTTAATGGTATTTATATACCGCCTTATCATTCAATCAAAGCGGTTTCCAAGGCAAACAATCAAGGGGGCAAATGTTTTCATGCAGTGTACAGAGTGGTGTGTATGTGTTGGCGGGGATGTGATTAGATTTGGTTTATCTGCATAGTTTGCAGGGTGTTGGGGCAGTTTTGCTTGTGTGGGGATAGTTTTGGGAGTGGGTGCGTGATCAGTTTGAGGGATTCTGCTAGCACGCAGTTTCTGTGGCGGGATCTATAATAGTCCAGCCTATTCTGTGTTCCACTAGACTAGATTGTGCTTGATAGAGTTTGGGTGGTTTGTGCTCTTTTGATATGGTTTGCTGAATAGATTTTGAGTATCTTTACTAGCCAGCTATACATAGGAAATAGAATAATAAACTAAAAGACTGGAAGTGCCTAGGTATTCCTTTATAAATTTCACTTATTAATTTATCTTAAAATATAACAAACTTTTCACCAACATAATTGGAGGCAATTTATCAAATAATGATCTTATGTAGAAAAGTGGATAAAAGAGGCTTAAATTTGGCTGCATTTCACTCAGTGGTGAACATGACACATCCATCAATGTTTTTCCACAGTCCATTGTCCAATCATTGCTCAGTCAGAAAACACCTTTTAGTAAATCATGGATGTAGGCATCTCTTATTTTTCTTTCAAAGAGTTGCCTAGAGAACTTTATTGTGTAGACTTCTCCCAGGTATAGGAGTTGATATTTTCTCAGTTTCCAGAGCTAAGACGGCTTCTCCATTAATGCTACAAAACCTAGCCCAGTTATCCAAGCCATTTTAAACATCCAAAAAGCCCAATAGTTGCATTATCACTGCTTGTTTATTGAGCATGACAGCCTACAAAAGTTTCTTGTAGCAATGTATACATTTTGTACACCTGTCTGCAGGTAGTTTCTCCCACTCTCCAGCTGTGATTCCTTCAAGCTCATGAATGCTTCCAGGATTCCTTTTATCAATAGCAGATGTCAGATTTTTCCAAAGGTTCTCGATTGGATTGAGATCAGGACTCGTTGCTGGCCAGTTTTAAACAGTCCATTTCTTCATTTTTAACCATTTTTTGTACTTTTCCATGTATGTTTTGGGTTACTGTCCTGCTGGAGGACCAATGACCCTCAACCCAGACCTAGATTTCTGACACTAGGCAGCACATTTCACTCCAAAATAACTTGGTAGTCCTCTGACTTTATGATTCCTTTAATATGTTCCAGGCTTCCCGTTCCTGAGGCAGCAAAACAGCCCCACAACATAATGGAACCTCCACCATATTTAACTGTAGGAAGGGTCGTTTTTTCCCTTATAAGCTTCATTTCTTCACCTGTAAATGTATCACTGGTCTGAATTGCCAAAGGATCAAGTTTGCTTTAATCTGTCCACAGAACGCTTTTCCCAGATGGATTGTGATTTCTGAAGGTGGGTTTGGGCAAAGATCATTTTTATGACTGTCTTTGAGTGGTGGGGTCCTTCTTGGCCTTCTCCCATGAAGCCCTTCTTTGTTTAGTGCACGGCATAAGGTGCAGGTTAACACCACCATTCCAGATTGCTTCAGGTGAACCCTATGCTCTTTGGGTGTTGTACATGATGTTTTTCAACAGATTTGTACTCACCTTTGAAGACTTCTTGGATTAAGTTTTCTGTTTGCACCATGTCCTGGGAGGTTCTTGACAGATCCATGAGCAGAAAACCTCTTAATAACATTGTGAACTGTAGAAACAGGAATCCCAAGGTCTTTGGAGATGGTCTTGTACACCTTTGAAGTTTGATGTTTGGTGATAATGGCTTTTCTGACTGTCTCAGGCATCTTTCTTGTAGTGAATTTGGCCATTTTAAACATTAGAGCCATCAATGGTTGATTCAAGTTGCATCACAGTTGCATCTAATTTTACTGCAATGGGAATGTGGTTCTTCAGTTCAAAATGATATGAATTGTTTATAAGGGTGTCAGTAATCATCTTCTGGCAATGTCCCAGTTTTTTTACTAATTCCTATTTTTTCCTTTTTTTAATTGGTCTTGTTTTATTTGATTATTTTATGTGTCAAATATGTTGGCATATATAGGCCAAAGCCATTTCACTGGCTACTTTTTTAAGGAGATATTGGGCATTTAGGGGTTGAACTAAAAGGATGCCAATAATGTTGACCACAACTGTACCTCTTTTCTAGAGTCTGCAATCCACCTGCGACTTCTCTCCACTCCTATCTTCTTCACTTGCTCTCCTACATCCATCTCTGATATTGATTTTCCTTTCAGCTTTCTTCCATTTACTTTTCTTTCCATATTGACTCAGATTTAATTTATCCTTATATCCATATCTCAATCTCCCTCTTTTTGCTGCATCTACTTACCACTTTTCAGCCTCTAACACAGACCTCTCACTCCCTAATACCCTCCCATATCTATCCCCTTCTCTCCTGCACTGATATGGGGGGATAGGATGAAAAAGATAAAAGAGGTGGGAGACATGTTGAGCTTGCCCCCTCTCTCCCACCTCATGCCCAGTATCTCACCCCTCTCACCCCATTTATTTATTTATTTCACATTTCTTATATACCGCGCTCTTTGTCATCAGTGCGGTTTACATTGAACAAGAAAACACTTGGTCAGTTGAATTAGACCATCGTCTACATAGAACAGGGATTTAACATGGAGGCAACTCGAGGGAACTATTTACAATCTTAGTTAAATACATTTAGTTCTAAATTTACTGTAGACATTTGGACTCATATCACAATTTACACTAAAAAATTCGTTCATGTATAACTGGATGCTTACTTAATTTTCAAAAATTATGTCAAAAAAACATATACACATTTTATACAACGAGGTCTCAGACTTATCGTGGCTCTGCCATGGGGACTAGACGTCCGTTATCGTGGCAGTGAGCCCTTTTGCATCAACGACCTCAGGAGTATGAGTGGGTTGAAAAACACAGCCTTAAAAATCACAATCAAATAATTGAAAACTCAAAAACTTATGATCTTATATTCTTCTCTGTGTTATCAGACAGCCCACTCTCGTGGATTAGAGCACTGATCCCGACGCCTCCCTTTGGTACCAGTCAAGCGTTTCACAACGCTAACTTTCATCAGGGGATCTCTCCAATACTCCCATCCAACTTCATATTCCCTTTTAAAACTTTGAAGCTGCCCGCGTTTCACCAAAGAAATCTCCGAATCAATGAATGGCTACACAAAAACGCCGCGTTGGAAGTATTGGAGAGATCCCCTGATGAAAGTTAGCGTTGTGAAACGCTTGACTGGTACCAAAGGGAGGCATCGGGGTCAGTGCTCTAATCCACGAGAGTGGGCTGTCTGATAACACAGAGAAGAATATAAGATCATAAGTTTTTGAGTTTTCAATTATTTGATTGTGATTTTTAAGGCTGTGTTTTTCAACCCACTCATACTCCTGAGGTCGTTGATGCAAAAGGGCTCACTGCCACGATAACGGACGTCTAGTCCCCATGGCAGAGCCACGATAAGTCTGAGACCTCGTTGTATAAAATGTGTATATGTTTTTTTGACATAATTTTTGAAAATTAAGTAAGCATCCAGTTATACATGAACAAATGTTTTAGTGTAAATTGTGATTGAGTCGTTCAGTAATTAGACCAATAGGGAGATTTGGACTCATATAGCTGCGGTTTGGGGTTGGGAGGGTGGGGAAGGGTGTAGGGGGGGCATATCTAGATGTGTAAAATATGTGAGGAAAAGGTGATGTTTGAGGGCTTTTCTGAACAGCCTAAGGTCCTTGATTGCTCTAATGTTGGGAAGGAGCTTGTTCCAACATCTAGGAGCATAGTTCTGGAATGCCCTATTGATGGTGGCCTGGTTGAGCATTGTAGATTCACTTGGTATGAGAAGCGTGTCTGCGGCCAGGGGTCTCCTAGGTCTGTTGTTTGGAGTGTGTATGATGAGGTTGGAAATAGATGCAGTTGACATTTTGTTGAAGGCCTTGAAGGTAGTGAGGAGGGCCTTGTAAAGGATTCTGGAGCATACTGGGAGCCAGTGAAGTTCTTTTAGAATGGGGGAGATGTGGTCATTCCATGAGGCTCCACAAAGTACACAGGCTGCTGCATTCATGGCCAGCTGTAGAGGGTTGAGGGTGGTTTTCGGGAGACCGTGAAGTATTATATTGGCATAATCGAAGTGCGGTGTGACTAGCGCTTGGAAGATGGTGCGGAAGTCACCGGGTTCGATCATTGGTCTCAGGTGCCCCAGGGTTTTGACCTTGTAATATATAGCTCTTACAGTGCGTTTTATGTGTTCCTTGAAGTCCAGCTGTTGATCCAATATGACCCCAAGATAACGTATATTGGTTTTGACAGGGAGTTCTGCGTCTCTGACTTTCAGTGCTGGTGGGGGAGAGAAACCTTTATTTCTTGTTATTATTAGGACTTCTGTTTTTTTGAAATTTATACGGAGGTTTTGGGTGAGTAGCCAATCCGTTATTGCATTGAAGCAGTTGATTAGTATGGTGTAGTCTGGGCAGGTGACAGTTATTGGTGTAAACAGCAGCACATCATCTGCGTACATAAGTGGAGGAGTGGCCTAGTGGTTGTGGCAAGATACTTCAGGCCGGAAAGCTGAGGGTTCAAATCCCACTAGAGGACAGCAACCTTGGGCCGGAAGGACTGGGGTTTCTAGTCCCACAGATGCTCCTTGTGGTCTTGGGCAAGCCACTTAACCCTCCATAGCCCATGTTCCCTGTAAAATAGTTATCTCCAAGTTATAATGCCCTGTTCAATGTAATTTCAGTTTGTTCAATGTAAACCGCACTGATGCAGAATAGCGCGGTATATAAGAGAATGTAAATAAATAAATAAGGCAGGATATGCCGAAGGAGCGGGCAATGTCACAGACTGGCTGCATGTAAATATTGAAGAGCAGAGCAGATAGGGATGAGCCTTGGGGTACACCCTGTTTCTGCTGGAAAGGTTCAGATGTGTCATTACCAATGCATACCTGCTGCCATCTGTGTTCGAGGTAGGATTTACACCAGTTCCATGCTTGGTCTTGGATTCCCTTCTCATGAAGCCGCTTCAGGAGCTGCACATGATCTACCAAGTCGAACGCTGCTGCTATATCGAGGAAAATTAGAGCGAAGCCATTTTTGATACTGTTTATTCCGTTGATGAGTGTATTGGTTAATACCGTTAGTAGAGTTTCTACACCGTGGGCTTCTCTGAATCCATGTTGCCATGGATCTAATGGGGAGGATGCGTCAACATGTTGCTGAATCTGTCTCTAGGTCAACTTCTCTAGAATTTTAGCTAGAAATGGGATACTAGAGATTGGTCGGTATGAATCCTCTTTCTTCGGATCCAGCTGGTTGTTTTTCAGTAGTGGGCGAATTGATGTGTACTTGAGAGCGTCTGGGAAGACTCCGGCTTCAAAGGACAGCTTGGCAATGTTGGCTATGAATGGGCTGAGTTGAGAGCGCATAGTTCTGATCCAATGGGCCGGGCAGGGATCGGTTGGTGCAGTCGTAGTGTTGATTGCGGTGATGATCTCCTCAATGGTCTTTGCCGATGGAGGTAAGAGTTTGGTGAGTGGAAACTGCATGTGGGGAGTCTTGGGGGGTTCCTGCGCTGTTGCTGTGGTGATCTTCCCTCCACTCCTCCACTCTGCGTCCAGCTTCTGCCCTCCATGCTTATGCAGTGTCCAGCCTCTGCCCTATATCCTCTTGTACTCCTGATCCATGTCCAGCTTCTGCCTTTTATCCCCTATGACCCCAACCACATGTCCTGCATGTGCCACTATCCCTTTATGACCCTTACCCCATATCTAGCATTTATCCCCAACCGTATCCACCAATTGAGCCATCCTATTATATCCCCCACTCTCTGTCCAGTATCTGCCCATCAACCCCAACCCATGTACAGCATCTGCCCTCTGCCCCCACCATTGTGTCCAACATCTGCCCAGCATTTCCCTTCAACCATTTTACCCCCACCCACCACCACTTCTTTTTCGGCATCTACACTGGAGGCGATTGGCCTCCGACTTAAAAAAATAAAAAGGACTTTTCTGATGCCATGCAAGGAAGGCTGGCCTGTTCCCTGGGACCAGATCAGCCTTTTCAGTGAAGGGAACCCTGCCTTTTTGAGATCTCTGCTCTTGATGCACCCACGGGATACCAGAAGACAAAACAGACTACCTCCAGCAGAGCTATCTCTTTCTCGATGCCAGCTCTTTAGAACTCCCTCCTGAATGAACTAAGAGCCCTAAACAACATCAAGGATTTCCGCAAATCCCTCAAAACCCTCCTGTTCACAGAACAATTTGCACATGTAACGTAGAGAACCTACGCCCACTGACATACACAGAGGAGAACCAATTGACTAAAGTCTGTATGTACGTCTAGTCGCCCCTCTCCTCTCGTTCAATGTAGACCCACTGTGTTGTCAATCACTTTGATTGAAGGATAAAGTGGTATACAAAACTGGTTAAATAAATAAATAAATATTGTGACCCTCTTTCCTTGTGTTTTTTTCTGTAGGTGTCAATATTGTGGTGCAGCTAGAAAAAGGTGATGTATCAGAGTAATTGAAATAATTTGGAAAATATAATCCAGCTATTTGATAAACTCATGAGTAGCAAATTACCTAGACTGGATGGCATACACCCAGGGTGCTGAAAGAACTGAAATATGAAATTTCAGATGTACTATTAGTAATCTGTAACTATCATTAAAACCATCTCTAGTACATGAAGATTAGAGAGTGGCTAATGTAATGCCATTTTTAAAAAGGGTTCCAGGGGTGATTTGGGAAAATACAGATCATCGAGCCTGACATCAGCATTGGGCAAAATGTTAGAAACCATTATAAAGAACAAAATTACTGAACATGTAGATTGTTGTTAAGTGCCGTCGAGTCAGAGTCGACTCATGGCGACCCTCTGGATAGCTATCCTAAATTGTGTTCGGTCTTCAGTCAGGCAGCTCATTGTTGACAGACTGGTACCCGTAGCTGCTGTTATTGTATCGATCCATCTCATTGCTGGCCTTCCTCTTTTGCGTTGACCTTCTATCTTGCCAAGCATGATGTCTCTCTCTAATGATCTCTCTCTTCGCATGATGTGTCCAAAGTATGAAAGTCGAAGTCTTGTCATCTGAGCTTGTCATTTGATCTCCTCTAGTACTGAGTGGTTTGTTCTTCAGGCAGTCCATGGTATACACAGTATTCGCCGCCAGCACCATTATTCAAAGGCATCAATTTTCTTCCTGTCTATCTTTTCCGCTGTCCAGCTTTCACAGCCATATGATGTAGCTCGCATTAAATCTACTTGTTTATTCACACCTTCAAACGGTATAAGAGATTACCGACACAAGACTTTCCTTGGTTAAATCCATGTAGGCTTTCTACCATTAAACCATGACTAGCTACATGTTATATATTATTTTCAATAACATGTAGATAGTCATGGTTTAATGGTAGAAAGCCAACATGGATTTAACCAAGGAAGGTCTTGTGCCAGTAATCCCTTATACCGTTTGAAGGTGTGAATAAACAAGTAGATTAATGCGAGCTTGCTGACATAGAGTATCTGAATTTTCAGAAAGCCTTTGAGAAGGTCCCTCATGAGAGTTTCTTGGAGAAATTAAAAAGTAATGGGATAGGAGGTAGACTAGGAACTGGTTAAAATAAAGAAAATGGAGAGTAGGGTTAAATGTCCATTTTTGTTAATGGAGAAAGGTGAATAGTGGAGTACCCAGGGATCTGTGCTTGGCCTAATGCCAGGTCCAGCGAAAGGAGATGAGGCAACCTGGGCAGACCTCATCCCTTGTGCCTCCCCTTCCCCGCAGCCAGCCAGCCAGCCCACTAGTTGGCTGCCCCTCACTGCCTCTGCTGTTAACTCCTCACTGGGACCAACAGCAAAGTATATTCCTGTGAACCGTTAGAGCAAAGTAATACACTAGAGCAGGGTTAGACAACTTGGTGTTACCAAGTTACCCATTTCCAGGAGTGAGATTTCTTGGCTAGTTCTGGTTTTAAATTTCAATTGCAATGCAGTATGGTATTTGAATTCCGTGATTTTACTCAGTGGAATCAGTGCTGTAGATCCTATAATGCATCAGGATGAGCCTGTCAGATATCCAGGACTGGCTTAAAATCTCATTCCTGGAACTGGGTAACTTGGCAACCCTGGACAACTACAGTCCTTAAGTGCTACAAGCCAGTCAAATTTTCAGGAAGTCAGAATTGAATATGCATGAGGAATATTTACATACAATGGAGCAAGTGCAGTGTGGATAGTCTGAACACATGAACGGCTTGCAGAAATCAAGGACTGGGAATTTATACCTGGACGACCACCTTTTCCTTGGATCTGTGCAGAGATTATACTTTGTACATATCCAAGAAACACCTAAGCAGACTTACAATGAAAAGTACATGTTAATAATTACAGTGTAGCATAAAGTGAAGGACTCTATTTTGAAACTTGTGAGCAGTATCACCTGTAATCACTGACATGCAAGTATCTAGAAACATAGAAAAATGATGACAGAAAAAGACCACATGGCCTATTTAGTCTGTCCTTCATATCACCAACTACAACAGTCCCATTGTTTTCCTTTAGAGATCCTCTGTGTTGGTCCCATGCTTTTTTAAATTCAGATACTGTCCACATCTCTACCACCTCCACTGGGAGACTATCCCACGGATCCTTTGCTCTTTCCATAAAGAAATATTTCCTCATATCATTCCTGAATCTATCTCCCTTCACCCTCACCCCATGTCCCCTCATAGCAGAACTTGCTTTCATTCGAAAGAGGATCTCTCCAATGTGCATTTATGCCACAGAGGTATTTAAACATCTCAATCATATCACCTCTATCCCGCCTTTCCTCTAAGGTGTTCATATTAAGATCCCTAAGTCTGTCCTCATATGCTTTATAATGAAGACCATTTTGGTAGCCACCCTCTGTACTGACTCCATCCTGTTTATATTCTTTTGAAGGTGCGGTCTCCAGAATTGCACACTATAGAGGCACTATCACCTCCTTTTTTTCTGCAAGCCATTCCTCTCCATATGCACCCAAGCATCCTTCTAGCTATTGCAATCATCTTTTCTACCTGTTTAGCGGTCTTTTTCTGTCATCATATTTCTAAGAGATAAGGATGTTGGGGCGGCTTGGCAATAGTGATCATAGCATGATCGCGTTTGATTTAACCCTGGGAGTACCGATGGGGTCAAAAGTGACCCCATTGCAAGTTTCACAATGCATATCTCGGAAAGTAGTTGTTCAAGAATGCAATCTTTTTATGACTTTTCACATGTCAATATTCTCTTTATATTGCACCATGAGAGGAATATTTTTCATCCGCTAGGTGACGCTAGTGATGAACTGCAGCACAGAGTACCAGTGGGGTCATTTTTGACCCCAGTTGCTTACGTCCGGTTTGGATCATCATACAATTTGCAGTTTTGTGAATTTTTTTATCTGACAAAGGTATTTCTCATTTATTTCTCATTTATTTTTTGTACTCTTGGGGGCATGTTTACTAAAAAGCGCTAATTTGCACGCCGCAAAATAGCGCACTAAAAGCAGCACTTAAGTGCTCTTAAACGCCCCGCAAACGTGCGATGAAGCCCCGCACACTTGTAACGGGTGCCGCACAAGTACGGGCCCGCAAATGTACGATAGAGGCGTGGAAAGGCTAACGGAGGGCGGAGGAAGGCCCCGGAGGGGCGGAGAGAAGGGGTTAATGGGCGGGGAAGGGGAGGGGAGAGGCGCCCCACACATTATCGGTGCTGAATTTCCAAAAAAAAATAGCGCGAGTGAATCACTCGCGGTAGAATGCATTTAAAGGGAAGAGAAACCATTTCCGTCAGCAATGTACAGCAAAACCGGGGAAACCTGCAAAACGTGAGCAGTGTGATACATGGGCACAGCCCAAAAGTGGAAATAAAAATAGAAAAGGACCACAACAAAAATTGTAAAAATAGTAATTCAGCTGGGGAACAGTTATAGTAATGGGCAACACCAACAAACACACCCAGGAAAGCTCCAGCAAAAAGAAATGTTTTTTGGAAAGGTGTACGGAGCGGAGACTCTTCCAAAAATATTTCCTTTTTGTTGGAGCTTTCCTGGGAGTGTCTTCTCTGGTTGCCCATTAATATCACTGTTGCCCAGCGTGGTGATATTGTGTCCCCCATTTGCCGTGGTCATTTCCGGGGTTTATGTGCACGTTTGTGCCCTTTTCCTAGCACCCCTTGCACTCTTAATTCAACAATCAGGTATTTCTGCTTTTCTTTATGCAGACGACATTGTTCTGCTCCACCATACTTCTCCCTCTTGTCCCGATCTCACCGCGCTTAATTCATGTCTTTCCGCTGTAGCCAACTGGTTGACCCTTCATTGCTTGCACCTTAATCTCACTAAGACCGTTGCCATTTGGTTTTCCCATGGGTCTACACCCCCTACACTTGCCCCCTCTTTTTCTGAGTCCCCTGTCCCGTTAGTTTCTACCTTTCGTTATTTATTTATTTATTTATTTATTTAACAGTATTTCTAAACCGCCTTATCTTAATAATCAAGGTGGTATCACAGCAAGCAATCAGGTAAAGTGTGTGTGTTGTACATGCAGTGAGGATAAAACTTAGTTGTGTGAGGGATGTGTTGGATGCTTGATTTGTTTGAGCTATATACAGGGTGGGCTATTTACAGTGGTGCTAGAATCATATTTTATATATATTCAGTTGTTTGGGAGGATTGGAGTGCTGTTATCCATTCTCTTAGGTTATGTGATGTGACCATAGTGCTCTATGAACAGCATGGTTTTCAGTTGTTTTCTGAAGTCTTTGAGGTCTGGAGTTGCCCTTAGATTGTCCGGTAGATTGTTCCATATTGTTGGAGCAGCCATGGAGAGAGCTCTGTCTGTTGTGTCCTTGCGTGTGTGCTTGTACTCATTTGGGGTGCTGACTCGGTTGCGTGTTTGACTTCTTCTGGGACGTGTGCTGGATTCCGGTTGTATGAGCAGGTGGAGGCTGTTGGCTGATGTGTGTTCTTTTATCTTAAATAGGTTTATGATAGTCTTGTATCTGATGCGAGCAATGATTGGGAGCCAGTGTAAGTCCTTTAGTGTAGGTGTGATGTGCTCCTGCCTTGCGGCTCCGGATATGATTCGAGCTGCAGTGTTTTGTGCCAGCTGTAGTGGTTTGAGAGCTTGTTTTGGTAGTCCGAGGTATATCGGATTGCAGAAGTCCAGTATTGGGGTTATCAGTGCTTGACAGACTGTACGGAAGTGTTCTGGAGCGAGGAGTGGTTTCAGTCTCCTGATGATTCGCATCCTGTAATATGCTTTTTGGATTGTTTTGTCTATGTGTGGTTTGAGGTTGAGTTTACTGTCCAGAGTAACCCCAAGGTATCTCACCTCCGATCTTATCGGTATCGTGGTGCTTTGTATCTTTATGTTTGGTGGGTGTGTGAAGCTTTGGTTTCGAGTGATGATTAAAGCTTCAGTCTTGTTGTAGTTTATAGCTAGATTGTTGTTTTGGCACCACTTCGCCATTTGGGTAAGGCAGTCTGCTATCTTAGAGAAGTCCGGGTTTTCGATTGATATCGGGGAGTATACCATTATATCGTCTGCGTATATTGTGTATTGGATGTTGTTCTCTTTCATAATGTTGCATATTGGTTGGATGTAGATGTTAAAAAGGAGTGCTGAGAGTGCGGATCCTTGTGGTACTCCTTGTTGGACGTTTATGGGCCGGGAGGTGTCCTGTCCCACCTTGACCCACCTTCATTACCTTGGTGTCCACTTTGATTCTGATCTTTCTTTCCAGTCCCACCTCTCTCACATTACCAAATCCTCTTTCTTTTTCCTCCGGCAAATACGTGCAATACGCCCCTTTTTGTCCTCAGCAGCCCTCACTACCCTGGTGTTGTCTTTAGTTATCTCACGTGTCGACTTTGCAAACTCAGTTCTTGTCGGTCTCCCTAAGTCTCGCTTATCCCGTTTACAACGCATACACCACACTGCCGCTCGTCTTATTTGTCATGCGTCTCCCCGCGACCACATCACTCCCCTCCTGTTTCACCTCCACTGGTTACCCCTCCCTTACCGTTCCCAATTTAAGCTTCTCACTCTGGTACACAAAGTACTTCACACTGGCTCCCCCCAATACCTTGCTGACTTACTTTCTATCCACTCCCCTCGATATACTCCCCGCTCCTTTCATCTTCACCGTCTAGCCCTTCCCTCCCCTTCCCGCGCTCATCTACAGTCCACCCGCTCCTCTGCTTTCTTCTTCATCGGCCCCGCCCTCTGGAACTCTCTACCTCCCACCCTCCGTCTTGAACCACTTTTCTCAACCTTTAAACAAAACCTAAAAACACACCTTTTCTCTTTGGCTTTCGATGTGCCCTCTCCTTTTGTGTAATCTCCTTTTTCCCGTCCCTAACCTTCCCTTGTTGTTTCTTCCCCGCCCTCTCCATGTCTCTCTTGTCTACTCTTTGTAAACAGAAACTGTACTTTTAATCAGATATTGTATTTCTTTTCCTTTCCAGGCTTCGGCCTTTTTTTTTAGACAATTGTTTTTATATTGTACATCGCTTTGATTTCTGTAGAAAGGCGATTTTATCAAAACTAATAAACATAAACATAAACACAGTAAAAATGCGTACAGCAGGGTTTGTGACTCCATCCTGCCAGGTTTACTACCTCCAGGGGCTGCACTGTTTCTGTGGCCATAGTGTGGTGCAGCAGACAGAGCCATTACCTCTAGGACTAGAGGGCCAGAGGTTCAAATCCCAGCTGGGGCACTTGCCAGCCCAGTCCCTATATTTTACCCACCACTAAACAAAGATAGCGCAGACACCCCTGTATTGCAGGGAACATAAGCATGGGGGAAACACCCATATTTTACCCAACACCACACACACACCACAACAATGGGCATTACCTACAGCCAAGTCCCCCAAATGCAGTCCCGTACTGCCACATTGCAATCAGGTCATCTTCTTTTTCTGAGAGAAGCTCATGCCAGCATGTTGGCAGACAAGTACATGTGGTGCAGGGGGCAGTGGCTGCTAGCCACAGAAGACAGAGGCCTAGCCATGTGCAGGCTGGCACAGTCCACTGCAACAGACAGGCCCTGCCAGATCCACAGGCATGGACATTCCAGGGAATCCAGCCAATCTGTGGCTACACTGTGGTGCAGTGCACACAGACAGTGCATACAAAAACAGAAAGTCACAGGCTCAAAGCCCAGCTGGGGCTACCACCAATCCTGCCCACATATTTTTCCCACAACTACACAGTGATAGTAAGGACAAACCTTTCATGGCGAGGACATATGCAATGGTACTACGTCTATCTTTTACCCCACTGAGCACAGACACCATGTACAGGGGCAGTACCTAGAGCAGAATCTCCCAAATGCAGTCCTGGTGGGCCACACACCAGTCAGGTTCCATGCTGCCACTCATACAAATGCCTGTGCTGTATATCTATGCACCACCTCCATGGCATGTAGATGTAGCTCATGCATATTCATGAGGAACAGCAGGAAAACCCGAACAGTGTGATGAAAACCTGGACTGGAGTTGGGAATCTCTGCCGTAAAGCAGCAGCCAACAGGGCCAGACATACCCACACACACCCACAGGCCCCATTGGCCAATGTCTTCTGGAGAGGCAGAACATTAGACCCTGCGTGCATCTCCCAATACTAGCACCTGCATACCTTAGCAATGTCACCCTACACCTGAGGTATACGGTACACAGCTCTGAGACGCTTGCTAGGAGTACTGGCAGATAGATATCCATACGTTACGCACATACTGCTAGTTGACCCCATCCGAACAATCTGTTTGGTGTTTGCGGTGCGTGCTCCAGCCCTTTCCTCTGACGGTGCTTACCACCCTGGGGAGTGACCCCCAGCAGTACTGCGTAGCATATCCATGCCTTGCCGTGCCCAGCACCGGTTTGGTGGGCAAGGCTAATTACCTCCTCAATAGTAGCACCATGATGGCATAGGTGTGGAATTGTGTGTCTGTCTATACAGTGGGTGTTGGCTGCAAGCCCCTTCCACAGCCCACACTGCCAACACTGTTGCCAGTATTGGCCTGCCAATGTGCATAATGAGTAGCAAGGGACCATGGGTATATCTCAGACAGAGTGGACTGACCAGGATGCAGCTGCACAGGGCATAGGGCACTGGCAGGGGCATGGTAGTGCCCGGCCACCACCTACACAGACAGGGTGACCTCTGTATGTGCTGCTGGGAGATCACTCTCACCCTGAGTGTGCAGTGACGGCAGCATGGCTAGGCACCCCCATAGTGCTATATTGTGATTCTCCCATATGATATGTATGGGTGTCCTGTGGGGGCCTCTTCATGGACTTATCTGTCTGTGTGTGCTGCCACCCCAGTTGTGGGTGCATGCATGTCCATCAGGACCAGCCAGCAGACTGTTCACAGCTGGTATGTGTTGTGATGGAGTGCTTTGCAGGGTGCAGTGGCTGATGGCTTGCTGCAGGTGAATATCAGATAGTGGTGGGGTGCATCTGTGAATATTCAGGCCTAATGTCTGACTGATATTGTGTTATGGATGTGTGTGGAGCTGCTTGGACTGCCCTGTAGGATGTCTGTTCCCTAGCTGGACTGGGGGTGGAGGTCTGTTGGGGGGGGGGGGGGTGAAGGGGAAAGGCCCTGTTTTATCTACCAGGGGGTGGGGGCCCCCACTAACTGAGCCAGACAGAGATCTCCAAGGGGGTTTATGCAGCACCTACCTATTCCACAGGTTATTGCTGCATTTGGAGCTCTGACATGGCTACATTCAGCCAACATCTCACACTCAGGGTGAGCACAGTAACCGCACAATGTGATGGTGTTTAGCTACTCTTTGCCGTTTGTCCACCCACTCAGGACACCCTACCAGGCCGAGGTGCTGTGTGGGTGCACACGGACACTTCCCCCTACGAGGCCGGGGAGCTTTAGGGGTGCATTTCCCATCCTGTGTTCAATCGTGGACAGCTGATTTGCATGTGCAGTGCATCATGGGTACGGGTGGTTCACAACAGCAGACTGTCAGTGAGGTGACGTACAGGCTATCTGCAGCCAGCCAGGAGCTGCTTACAGCTATAGAGCTGTAGCCCAATGCTTACGTCACTGCCTATGTAGCCAGATGTCATGGGTTCAAACCCACAGTGGGGTTCTGTGACAGGGGTGTCCAAAGAGTTATTTTAATTTACTGTACATATGTTGCTGCCAGCAATAACACCCTCAGCGTACTGTACCCATAAGGTGCCTCTGATGGTGCTTTATGGGGCATCCTATAGGGCACGTTACGGTTGCCAGCCATATAGGGTGCACTATACATTATCCTGTGTCGCAACATACATACTGCCCTATAGGGGACATTCTAGGGTGCCTTGGTGGACGGTGCACTGTAACATGTGCCTTATGGGCCGCCTTATATTAATATGCTGTGAGAGTGCGTTTGCTAGTAGTTATCACAAAATAAAATTTAAAAGCCTCCTACAGCACTCCACAACATATAACATACTGCCTCAGCTAGCCTTTTTTACTGGCCATTGTGAGGGATTGAACCCCTGGTCCCTGCACCATTGCTCAGTGTCTTCACCATTGTGCTGTGGCTCTGGTCCTGTGTTTGAGCAGCAGCGCACAGCCTTGTAGCCATCGGCGCGCCGTCTTGTGGCGCACAAAATTAACAGTACACTGCCTTATGCTGCCCAACATGGGCATGCCCCTTGAAATAATGCCTCAGCCAGCTGTCTTCAAAGGGCACTGTGGGGAATTGAACCCATGACACCTGCACGAGTGGTCAGTTTCTTAACCATTGTGCTATGGCTCTATTCCTGTTATTTGCACATCAGCGCGCCACTTATCCCACCCACTATTGGGCTGCCCCCTCACACATCAGCGCGCCGCCTTCTGCCCACCGGCTCGCCGCCTTCTGTTGCCCAATTTTATCACCGTGCCGCCCTCTGCCACCCAACCTTAACAGCGCGCCGCCATCTGCCGCCCACAATGAACAGTGTGCCGCCTCATGCCGTATAAAAAAAGAGTGCGCCGCCTTCTG
This sequence comes from Ichthyophis bannanicus, assembly GCA_033557465.1. NCBI lineage: Eukaryota > Metazoa > Chordata > Amphibia > Gymnophiona > Ichthyophiidae > Ichthyophis > Ichthyophis bannanicus. The sequence continues at coordinate 13,599,702 of CM066031.1, forward strand.
CCGCCCATAATCAATATGCCTCCTACACCACTTTTGCCCATAAAAGTTGATGCCTCAGCTGGTCTTTTTTGTTGAGCGCAATGGGGGTTTGAGGCCATGGCCCCTGCACCATAGGTCAGTGTCTTCACCATTGTACTACGGCTTTGTTGTTTGCTTACGCAGCATCGCCCCACTTAGCCTTCCCACGCGCTAATGTGGGCCCCGCACATTAGCGCGACGCACACACATACGGTCGGGTTTTTTTCTTTTTTCTGCCTGAACCGCCCACTCCTTATATGGCACACACACACTAACGGGGACCCGCACAGCAACGGAGTTTAGTAAACATACCCCTTATTTTTTGAAAGTTACACATTTTCTGTAACTGATATCACATGTTCTCTCATTATTTCCAATGAAATCTAAAGGCTTTCAGCTCGTTCATCACATAAGAACATAAGATATGCCATACTGGGTCAGACCAAAGTCCATCAAGCCCAGTATTCTGTTTCCAACAGTGGCCAATCTAGGTCATATGTACCTAGCAGTTTCCCCAAGAGACACAAGTTCCACAATGCTTGTACTGGGTCAAGCATTGATATCTTCGGTCACTTCTTAATAATGGTTTATGGACCTTTCCTCCAGGAACTTGTCCAAACCTTTTTTAAACCCAGCTACACTAACAGCCTTTACTACATCCTCCGGTAACAAATTCCAAAGTTTGATTACACGTTGAGTGAAAAAATATTTTCTTTTATTAGTCTTAAATAGTTTTACCCTGTAGCTTCATTTCATGTCCCCTAGTCTTTCTATATTCTGATAACATAAACAATCGATCTACGTTTACCCGTTCCACTCCGTTCATTAATTTATAGACTTCTATCATATCTCCCCTCAGCCATCTCTTTTCCAGGTTAAAGAGCCCTAACCTTTTTAGCCTTTCTTCATAGGAGTATCCTTCCATCCCCTTTACCATTTTGGTGGCTCTTCTCTGAACCTTTTCTAAAATCGCTATATCCTTTTTAAGATACGGTGACCAGAATTGCACACAATATTCAAGGTGCGGTCTCACCATGGAACGATATAGAGGCATTATAATATCTTTTGTTTTATTTTCCATTCCTTTCCTTATCATACCTAGCATTCTATTTGCTCTCTTGGCCGCCGCTGCACACAGGGCCGAGGGTTTTAACATGGTATCCACAATGACGCCTAAATCTTTTTCCTGGGTGGTGGTTCCTAATGTGGAACCTTGCATCGTGTAACCATAGTTTGGGTTGTTCTTCCCTAGGTGCATAACCTTGCACTTGTCCACATTAAATTTCATCTGCCATTTTGATGCCCAGTCTTCCAATTTATCAAAATCCTCTTGCAATTTTTCACAATTGTCTTGGGTTTTAACAACTTTAAATAGTTTTGTGTCATCTGCAAATTTGATAACCTCACTCGTTATTCCACTTTCCAGGTCATTTATGAATATGTCAAAAAGCAGCGGACCCTGCACAGATCCCTGGGGTACACCACTATTCACCTTTCTCCATTGGGAAAATTGGCCATTTAGCCCTACCCTCTGCTTTCTATCTTTTAACCAGTTCCTGATCCACAGTAGTACACTGCCTCCTATCCCATGACTCTTTAGTTTTGCCAAAAGTCTCTGATGAGGGACCTTGTCAAAGGCTTTCTGAAAGTCCAGATACACAATATCAACTGACTCACCTTTGTCCACCTGTTTATTCACTCCTTCAAAAAAACATAACAGATTAGTAAGACAAGATCTTCCTTGTCTAAAGCCATGTTGGCTGTCTCCCATTAGGTTGTGACTATCTACATGCTGAGTAATTTTATTCTTTATGATGGTTTCTTCCATTTTTTCCGGTACTGACGTCAAGCTCACTGGTCTGTAGTTTCCCGGATCACCCCTAGAACCCTTTTTAAAAATTGGTGTTACATTGGCCATCCTCCAATCTTCAGGTATTAGAGATGATTTTAATGATAGTTCACAGATTACTGATAGCAGGTCTGCAATCTCATATTTCAGTTCTTTCAATACCCTTGGATATATACCATCCAGCCCAGGTGATTTGCTACTCTTCAGTTTATCTAATAGTTGTAAGACATCTTCCCGATGTATCGATATTTCCTTCAATTCTTCCGCACCTTTAAATACCACATCAGTCATGGGTAACATCCCTAAATCTTCCTCAGTAAAGACCGAAGCAAAGAATTCATTCAGTCTCTCCGCTATCGCCTTGTTGCCTCCTAGTGCTCCTTTAACCCCTTTATCATCTAATGGACCAACTGACTCTCTCACAGGTTTTTTGCTACGAATGTACTTGAAAAGGTCTTTATTTCGCGTTTTTGCTTCCGCAGCAAGCTTCTTCTCAAATTCTCTCTTTGCCTGCCTTATCAATGCCTTGCATTTGACTTGCCAGTGCTTGTGCTGTTTCCAGGTTTCGTAGTTTGGCTCTTTTTTCCATTTCCTGAAAGATCCTTTTTTGGCAACAACAGCCTCTCTGACCTCACCTTTAAACCATGCTGGCAGTTTTATGGACTTCCTTCCATTTTTCTTAAAGCGTGGAATACAGCTGGTCTGGGCTTCCAAGTTAGTATTTTTCAACAACACCCAAGCTTGATGTACGTCTTTAACCTTTGCAACTGCTCCTTTTAGTTTTTTCTTAACTGTTTTCCTCATTTTATCATAGTCTCCCTTTCGAAAGTTAAAAGGTAGTACTGTGGATTTCCTTACTATCCCTCCTCCACTAATTAAATCAAAGGCGATCATGCTATGATCACTATTGCCAAGTGGCCCCAACACCCTTATCTCTTGCACTAGATCTGCTGTTCCGCTAAGGACTAGGTCTAATATGGCTTCCCCTCTGGTTGGTTCATGAACCAGCTGCTCCAAGATGCAGTCATTTATTTCATCTAGGAACTTTATCTCCCTAGCATGTCCTGATGTGACACTGACCCAGTCGATACCGGGGTAATTGAAATCACCCATTATTATTACTGCGCTGTAACTTTTGTTAGCTTCCTTGATTTCTTTGAGCATTTCATCATCCATTTGATCATTCTGGCCAGGTGCTCGATAGTACACCCCCACTGCCATTGCCTTCCCCCTTTTATATGGAATTTCAATCCATATAGATTCTACAGCAGATTTTGTTTCCTGCAAAACTTTAATCCTTTCTGAGTCAATGCAAAACTGAGTTAGTTTCCTGCAAAACTTTAATTCTTTCTGAGTCACGATTATTATACACCTATAGTAAAACTGCTTTGCATTTTATTCAACTTTATCTTTGTTTATTTATTTTAGGTTATTGTTTTGATGTCAAAACGAAAGTATTTAGTTGCCCAAGTAAGAGAAATATTGGAACGAGATGCTGACAGTGACAGCTCTGAGTTGTCTGATGATGCAGCATATTCAGCAAGCGAAGAAGCATATCAGCCAAGTTCTGGCGATAAATCTGATGATGACAGTCATGATTCAGATGGCGACAGCAGTTGGTCGCCAAGTGAATGTGAGACTGATGTTGAGCCGGTAGCATCGCCTGCAGCAAAGAGTCAAGTTACAGGTCGAGGCAAAGGTCGAGTCTGTGCTGGATGGGGAAGAAGGCAGGAGTCCTCGGTGTCAGTATCATCTGTGAAGAATCTTAGTTGTGGTCGTAGAGGAGCTAAGAGGTCATCAACTATAAGCACAAATGTTGCCATTGAAGCCTATGTATCTAAGGATGCCACATCATGGGACAGGAAACCTATAAAGCAAGCTGCTGGAAGATACGCCAGAGCTAATGCCATGCCCGTACAACAAGGTCCTACAAGGTATGCTGTACGAAATGTTGATGGCCCTCTCGCAGCATTCCACTTGTTCATGAGGAAGAACTTATTGAATGAAATCATGATGTGGACGAGCAAACAAGGAAGACACATTTATGATGACACCTGGAAAGATTTGACAGACAGAATTTCAATGTTTTCTTGGACTTCTGATCCTCTCAGTCATATACAAGTCACGAAATGAATCCATAGTTGAAGATGGTCGTTCTGTTTTCAGCAAAAATATGGCCTGTAACCGTTTTCAGCAAATTTTCTTGTGCTCTCAGATTTGATGATGCAACCAACAGACGTGAACAATGAGGCGTGGATAAGCTTACTCCAATCAGACACGTTTTTGATACCTGGGAAGCAACTCTAAGGGGTATGTTTACTAAACCGCGTTAGTGCAATTCGCGTTAGGAGCCGCGGTAGTAACAGAAACCCCAAATAAGGACATGGGCGGTACATCGTCAACACTAACGCGCGTTCACAAAATTAACGACCGTTACCGGGCGCGGTGGCGCGTTACTGCGCGTTAATCGTAAGAAGACGTACAGACACAAAGCACTAAAACAGAGCTGTAGCACAATGGTTACGGTATTGACCGCTGTTACAGGCAGCATGGGTTCGAGTGCCCAGTGTGTCTGACGCAGACGGCTGTCCCAGGCATTAGCCTGTACATTACAGAGGGAATGAGGAGGCTTTTTTTTCGGTACATTGGCTATGGGTGCCTAGCCATGTACGTTGGTGCGTGCGTTGGTGCGTGCGTTGGTACGTGCGTAGCGCCGTGTGTAGCTGCGCGCGTAGAATCGTGCGTGGGTACGTGTGTTTTGACGTGCGTGGGTACGTGTGGTTTTACCAGTGTGGGCATTTTATATATTACAGACTCTGTAGGGTGTCTTGCACCTATGCATTATGCTACCAGATGTACGTGTGATGGGCCATGGTTTATCAGAGCCTGTGAGCTGGTGCTGCGGTTTCACAGGGTTGGAATGTGCCAGTCAACCCCATGATGCACTGCACATGCAAATCAGCTGTCCACACATGCACACCATGGAGAATGCACCCCCACAGCAACTCAGCCTGGTGGGGGGAACTGACCATGTGCACCCCCACAGCACCTCGGCCTGATAGGGGGTACTGACCGTGTGTTGTACTGGCACAGAGTAGCTACACACCATCACATTGTGCAGGAACTGTGCTCACCCTGAGGGTGCAGTGAGGCGTCCAGCACTAGGTCCACAGCACCGTCCATGGCTGAAAGAGTCCATGGTGCAGGTCAAAAGTAGTGTTATTGTGTGAGATAGGTAGTTTTTGCAAGGACCACCTTGGACATCTCTGTCTGTTTCAGGCAGTTGTAGCCCCATGCACCACCACCCATCTCGCTAAGGGTGGCAAACAGGGTCACCTATCAGAAGATGCACATTCTACCTCCCTGCAAAGGTGGCAGTTAGAGGGGAACATTAACCCTAGTCCTGCTGAGGAGCAAACACCCCACAGGGCAGTCAATGTATCTCTGTACACATCCATAACACAATAGCAAACAGACATTAGGCCTGGATATGGTATGCTGCTCCCCATCACTATCTGATATTCCCCTGGTACAAGCCACTGCACCCTGCCAGGCATCCCATCACATCACCTACCAGCTGCAAACAGGCTGCTAGTGCCCAGTGGAGCTGCCTGCACCCAGAACTGGGATGCCAGCATACACAGCAAGCAAATACATCAGTGACTGGGCCCCAAAAGGAAACCCATATGTATCACATGAGAAAAATACTGGATAGCACCATGGGAGTGCCTAACCATGCTGTGGTCACTGCACAGTCAGGGTGAGAGTGATCTCTCAGCAGGATATACTGAGGTCACCCTGTCTGGGTAGGTGGTGGCCGGCCACTACAATGTGCCTGTCACTGCCCTGTACCCTGTGCAGATGCACCCTGGTCAGGCCACCCTGTCCGGCCTATACCCATGGTACCTTGCTCCTCATTATGCACATTGGCAGCCCAATACCGGCAACATTGCTGGCAGCGTGGACTGTGGAAGGTGTTTGCAGCCACCACACACTGGAAAGAGACAGACAGCCCCCCCCCCCCCCACACCTATGCCAGCATTGTGCTACTATAGAGGTGGGCGGCAACCATAGCCACCACACCAGTAATGGGCATAGTACATGCATGGATATGGTACACAGGGCTGTTGGGGGGTCACTCACACGGGTAGTGAACACTGTCAGAGTCCAGACCTGCAGCAAACACCGCAGACATCAGAATGATTGTTATGGTGGAGCTCACTGAGCGAACTGTCCTTAACGTAGGGATTGGTATCTGCCAGTTCTCATAGGGAAAGTTTGATAGCTCTGTACCATATACACAGGTGTAGGGTGGCATTGCTACGGTATGCAACTGCTAGTATTGGGGGATACAGGCAGGGCCCACTGTCTTGCCTCTCCAGGAGGCATTGGCCAATTGGGGCCTATGGGTGGGTATGTGGCCCTGGGAACTCTCCTGTAAAGCAGCAGCCAACAGGGCCACACACCCACCCATAGGCACTTTAGTAAACATACCCCTAAGTGACGCCTTTGTTCCTGGTGAAAATGTTACCGTGGATGAGCAACTGCTTACATTTCGTGGCCGTGTTCCATTCAGACAATATATTCCCAGCAAACCTGGGAAATATGGCATAAAGCTATGGATGTTGTGTGACAGTGCGTCATATGTTCTGCATCTTCAAGTATATAAAGGAAGGGAACTCAGACAAAACAGGGAACAGAATCAGGGTGAAAGGGTTGTGGTGCAACTCACTGAAGGATTGACGCGATCTGGCAGAAATGTTACTGTTGACAATTCCCTGTCATGGAAATTGCTAGAAAAGCAAATGACACTTTTGGGGACAATTCAAAAGAACAGAAAAGAATTACTTCCAGAATTTGTAACAGCAAAGGGCCGAGAGGTATTCACTTCACTGTTTGCCTTTCGCGATGACGCCACTCTGGTTTCCTATTGCCCGAAGAAAGGAAAAGTGTTTTTTCTTCTGAGCAGTTTGCATGATCAAGAAGAAGTAGATAACACATGCATGATCTTGGACTATAATTCTAGTAAAGGTGGAGTAGATGCGGCAGATCAAATGTTGCGCACGTATACCACAAAACAAATGACAAGACGCTGGCCAGTGACAATCTTCTACAACATGTTGGACATCAGTGCTTTGAACGCCTTCATTGTTTGGATGTCACTAAATCCAGAATGGCAGTCCAAGTCAAAGCACAGACGTTGTCTATTCCTCTTGGAATTAGGAAAGCAGCTGCTTCAGAGTAATTGCAGCAAGACTTCTTCCAGCATTGAAGAAGCCACTGATGCTGTTTGCAATGACTGTAGTACTTTACTGTGTTCATCAAGTGCATGCAAAAACTACTTTCATGGCAACTCTTCTTCATGTAATTTTATGTTAAAGCATTAAATTTCAAAACATTTAACCATGAGGGCAAACACGGTGATGGAATTCAAAACGGCATGGGACAAACACAGTGGATCCCTTTACAGCAACAGGATAAAAGCAAAATAAACGGTACCATCTAACTTCTGAACTATTTAGCATCTGAACAAATAAGTGTGCCCTACATGGAGTGGTGGGTTCACCCCTAACAAGAAACAAAAACATGGGGAGGGGTGGCTTGCACAGAGCGGCAGGTGCACCTACTCTTGCCATCTTGCTGGGCAGACTAGATGGACCATGCTGGTCTTTATCTGCCGTCAATTACTATGTTGCTATGTTACTATATCATATGATAAATAATTAATTTGGAATAATATTTTGTCTGTTTAGTTTACATTTTTCATGGTTAACAATTAAAATTCATCGTAGGGTCATTTATGACCCCAACGGTATTCAGTGTGTGCAAAAAATCTCAGTAATTCCAGGATTAACTAGTGGAGGAGGGATAGTAAGGAAATCCACAGTACTACCTTTTAACTTTCGAAAGGGAGACTTTGGGGTATGTTTACTAAACCGCGCTACTGTGCGGGGCGCACTTGAGCGTGCGCTAAGGTACCTTAGCGCACTCTAATGATGTGTTTTTGTGCCCTGCACATGTGCGCGCCGCACTAACGGGCCCGCTCATGTGCGCGTCCCGCAAATGAGCGATAGAGGCATGGAAAGGCTCACGGAGGGCGGAGGAAGGCTCCCCAGGGGCAGAGAGACGGGGTCAATGGGTGGAGAGTGGGAGGGGAGAGGCTCCCCGCACAGGAGCGGGGCTGAAATTCGATTAAAAATATACCGCGAGGGGGGCGGAGCCTGATGTCCAGCGGGTAGGACGCTTTGCGTTGAAGCTCCCGAGAGGCCTACTCAGAATCCTGACTTAATACCTATATAAATTTACTATTTCGCTCCGAGCTGACCGGGGCACCTCGGGGGGGATGGCGGCCCATAAACCAGCGCGCTTGGACTTCGGGTCTCCTTCTTCTTCTCACGGAAAACGCTCCAAAACAGAGGTGTCCTCCCCACAGAAGATGGTTCCATTTCGTGAAAACCCCGCAATGCACCTGGAGATTTTGGAGGAAATACGCGGCGTGAAGGAATTGGTGCAGTCCAATGGAGAAGCGCTCCGAGCCATGCGAGAAGACTTTGGAGTGCTCCAGGACCGACTTGAAGGTCTTTCATTACGGCAGGACAATATGGCGGGGGTCCTCGACTCGCACGAGGTGCGCTTGGGCAAACTGGACAAGGCTGAGCGCCAGATACAGAATCTTCAAAAGGAGTTGGAAGATAGCAATAATCGCGCCCGTCGCAACAATGTGAGGCTCCTCGGAATGCCGGAGGGGGTGGAAGCAGGAGATATAAGAGAATTCTTGCTCAAAACTCTTCCCTCCTTGCTGAAGATCACTTTTCACAGAGAACTGGAAATCGATCGAGCACACCGTGTTCCTGCCCGCATGGCGCTCAACCGCACGACCCCCCGGCCTATTATCTTTAGCTTGCTACGATATCAACAAGTGGAACAAATTTTACATGCTGCCCGAGCGAATCATCATTTGGAATTTGAAGGTCGTAAGGTCTCCTTCTTTCCTGATTTGGCAAAGCCTACCGTTGACCGTCGGAAGAAACTCCTTGCTCTTCGCCCTCGACTTCAACAGCTACAGGCTCGCTTTGGCCTGTTGTATCCAGCGAAGCTCCGAGTGACTCTCCACAACCAGACCAGGACGTTCGAGGATCCTGATCTACTATCAACATTTTTGGACTCCAAAGAAGCAGAGCAGATGCGCTAATCCCAAATCTTGGACTCTTATCTGCCGGCTCTGTCCGCCATTTTGAAGGGCCCGATGCGGCGGTCATAGCCCAGCACAGAAATAGCCTGGACTTTCTTTCTTTCTCTGTATGACTTTTGTCTTTGGTCTCCTATCCCTTCATGATGTGTGCCTCGGTCGGATTCGGAGCACGCACAGTCCTACAGGTTATATGTTTTTTCAATTTCGGCCTTCTCTGGGGCTTCTCCCCGCAGACACATGGTCGCCAGTAATTTTGGGGTTTTGCTTCTCCTCTACCATACTGCGGTTTTCTTTGTTAATGTGGGGCGCTTCATTGTATTATATTAGCTTATTTTTCCTATGTCATGTGTACAGCCAGATACAGTCAGTTTGAGGGACACAGTGAAATTATGTGTGCTATCATGCTCAGAATTTTAACTTTTCTGAATGGCCTTATGTAAAATCTTATAATTCATCGTCAAAGGCATTACTGGTCCACTCAAAGGAAAGAAAATCCTTAGCTATCTTAGCCACGAGCATGTTGATTTGGTGTTTCTTCAGGAAACGCATTACACTCTGCTGAAACACTGAAACTCAATGCTAGGCCTCACATGGTAGCTGCCTATTCTCCCACCGTTTCCAAATGGTACGGGATAGCCATTCTGGTTAAGAAGTCTTTGCACGCTACTGTACCTGATATTAGCGCTGACATGGAGGGTAGATGGGCCCGTGTACACCTTGAGGTTGGAGATAGTGAATTCACGTGTATTTGCACTATGCCCCGAATGTGGACAACCCTGCTTACTATGCAAGTTTTGCGTAGTTGGCCTCGGCCTCCGCCAATGCTCCATTAATACTTGGTGGCGATTTTACTCAAGTGTTCCCTCAATCTTTTCTTCTCAAACAAGGTGCTCGTTGGTTGGAAGCTCCAGTACCGAGCAGACCTGTGTGGCTAGATATAGTAGCGGGCCTTTGCTCACCGATTCCTCTTACCTTACTCCCTGGTATGACTCTCCCATTCGACTCCCACTATCCACCAATGCTTTTCGACACTTTAGGTGCCTTTAATACTCTTATGCAACCTTTCGACTCCCGACTCTGGTCAGTGCAACTTCAGCATTGCATTCGGAGCACTAGGGTACTCCCGCCATCGGCACTCTCTGCATAAGGTTGATTGGAGACTTCCGATCTCTCGGTAGTTCACCGGGTGTAGCATCCAATTTTACTAAACCTTATGTAATGCTATCACTAGAGATACCTCTATAGCGCAGAAAGCATGGGAGAGAGAATTGCATGTGACTTTAACCTCGGAGCAATGGAGCCTTATCTGGAGCAGAGGGACACGGGTTCCTGACCCGCCTCACTCACTCAGACCCTCTTCTTTCTAGCCCACCGGTGTTTTTACACTTCTCACAGATTAGACAAATGGAACACTACTCAGGGTAATGGTTGCTGGACATGTCCTGTGGCCATTGGTTTATTACTTCATGTTATGCATGAATATCCCGCACTACAGTATAACTGGCGTCGGGTCTGGGGTCGTATTTAGTCTATATTGCACTCTCAGGAGTCCCTTTCTTGGAGGATAGTGGGACTTCGCCCAGTTGCGGGGATCCCCTCTCTCCCAAAAAATGGCTTATCTCCTTTTGAACTTTATGCTTGGCATTGCTATTTCCCTAATTAAGTAATACTGGGAAATTAGTTCCCATCTGAGCCTCAATGAATGGTGGAATCATGCCTGTCTCTACAGTAAATATGAACAAATACCTCGTCTGTTCGCTTCCTCCGTTCAGACTCCTTCTCATTGGTCTCAATGGAAGATGCTCAATGAATATGTACATTTTGCTAAATGCTCTCATCTGACTGTCTAACTTTGTATATATCTCTGTCTCATGATCATGCTGTATTGTGGATACTTTTTTGATCGTTTGATGTATAATCACTGTTAATTGGAAGCGCTCACATGCTGATACAAACGGGTAGAGAAGAAGCACCGGGGTGGGGGGTAATGGGTTTACTTTTCCTTATTGTATACTTGTTTTGTCTCTTTTGGTGTGTTGTTTCTTTTGTTTGTTGCAAAATGAAAATAAAAGTTTAAAAAAAAAAAATATATACCGCGAGTGAAAACCTTGCGGTAGAGCCGATTTAAAGGGAAGAGAAACAATTTCTGTCAGCAATGTACAGCAAAACCAGGGAAACCTACAAAACGTGAGCAGTGTGATACATGTGCACAGAACAAAATAGCAAATAAAAACTGAAAATGACCACAACAAAATTCTAAAAAATTATAATCCAGCTGGGCAACAGTGATAGTCATGGAAAACATCAAAAATCACTCCCAAGAAAGCCCCAAAAAAGAAATATGAATTTTAGAAGGGTCTACGCTCCGTCCCCATACAAGGTGAATGATCCCACAGTGAAATTGTGCAGAGCAGGGTTTATGACTCCTTTGGCCAGGTTTCCTATCTCCAGGGACTGCACTGTCTCTGTGGTCACAGTGTGCTGCAGTGAACACAGACAGTGTGTTCAGAAGCTCAAAGATCACCAGTTCAAGTCCCAGCTGGGGCGCCTGCAAACCCAATCCCAATATTTTACCCACCACTAAACCATGATAGTAAACACCAACCTTTTTTGCAGATAACATAAGCATGGTCCAAACACCTCTATTTTACCCTGCAGAGCACAGACACCACAAACATGCGCATTACCTAGACCACAGTCCCCTCAATGCAGTCCTGGAGGGCCACATATCATTCAGTTGTGATGCTGTCACCAATATAAGGCCATGTCAGCATGGTGGCAGAGGGGTACCGTTGGTGGAGGGGGCAGTGGCTGCTGCCCAGAGCAGACGGTGGCCTAGCCCCCTTCACATGGGTGCAGTGCACTCCAACAGACAGGCCCTGTCTGACAAACAGCCATGGACTCCCCAGGGAATGCACTGTTTTTGTGCTAAGACGGTGGTGCAGGGGACACAGCCAGTGCCTTTAGGACAAAAAGGTCACAGGTTCAAATCCCACCTGGGGCTCCTGCCAACCCAGTCCCCTTATTTTACCCATGAAGTAAACATGGTAGTAAAGACTGAACCATTATTGCAGAGAACATACGCATGGTTAATACGTCTATATTTTACCCCACCGAGCACAGACACCATAAACAGGGGCATTACCTAGAGCAGAGTCTCCCAAATGCAGTCCTGGAGGGCCAAACACCATTCAGGTTCCATGCTGCCTCTAATAAAGATGCCTGTGCTGCATATCGATGCACCACCCCCATGGTATGCAGATGCATCTCATGCATATTCATGAGGGACAGCATGAAAACCCGAACAGTGTTTGGCACACCAGGACTGGAGTTGGGAACCTCTGCCGTAAAGCAGCAGCCAACAGGGGCAGACACACCCACACCCACACCCACAGGCCCCATTGGCTAATGCCTCCTGGAGAGGCAGGACATTGGGCCCTGCGTGCATCTCCCAATACTAGCACTTACATACCTTAGCAATGCCATCCTACACCTGGGTATACGGTACACACCTATCAAACGTTTCCTATGATTACTGGCAGATAGCAAGTCCTATGTTAAGCACAGTTTGCTCATTGAGCTCCATCATAACAATCTTTCTGATGTCTGCGGTGTGTGATTCAGGTCTGGTCTCTGACAGTGTTTACCACCCTGGGGAGTGACCCCCAACAGTATTGCGTAGCATATCCATGCCTGTACTGTGCCCAGGACTGGTGTGGTGGGCAGGGCTGCTGAACTCCTCTATAGTAGCACAATGCTGGCATAGGTGTCGGAGTGTGTCTCTGTCTATACAGTGTGTGGTCGCTGCAAACAACTTCCACAGCCCACACTGCCAGCACTGTTGCCAGTATTAGCCTGCCAATGTGCATAATGAGGAGCAAGGTACCATGGGTATAGCCCAGACAGGGTGGTCTGGCCAGGGTGCATCTGCACGGGGCATAGGGCACTGACTGGAACATTTTAGTGCCTGGCCACCACCTACACAGACAGGGTGACCTCAGTATGTCCTGCTGGGAGATCACTCTCACCCTGACTGTGCAGTGACGACAGCATGGCTAGGCACCCCCATAGTGCTTTATAGTATTTTTGTCATGTGATATTTTTGGGTTTTCTTTTGGGGGCCAGTCACTGACTTATCTGCTTGTTGTGTGTGCTGCCATCCCAGTTCTGGGTGCATGCATTTCCACCAGGAACATGCACTATGGACTAACTAGCAGACTGTTTGCAGCTGGTATGTGTCTTGATGGAGTGCCTTGCAGGGCGCAGTGGCTGAAGGCTTGCTGCAGGAGAATATCAGATAGTGGTGGGGTGCAGCTTAGCATATACAGGCCTAATGTCTGTCTGCTATTGTGTTATGGATATGTACAGAGCTGCATTGACTGCCCTGAAGGGTGTCTTTTCCACAGCAGGATGGGGGTTGAGGGTCCCCTCTAATGCCACCATTGCAGGGAGCTAGAATGTGGATCTGTTGATGGGAGACCCTGTTTACCACCCTCAGCCCTGGAGAAGAAGGGTGATGGTACATAATCCTCCTGGGGCTACACCTGACTGAGACAGACAAACAAATACATCCAAGGTGTTCCTGCAGAAGCTATCTATCTCACACATTAACACTGCTTTAGACCTGCATCATGGTCTATTTCAGTCATGGAAGGTATTGTGGACCTGGTGCTGGGCGCCTCACCGCACCATCAGGGTGGCACAGTACCCGCACAATATGACGGTGTGTAGCTACTCTGTGCCAGGAAATCACATGGTCTGTACCCCCTACAAGGCTGAGGTGCTGTGGGGGTGCAAATGGTCAGTTCCCCCTACCAGGCCGAGATGTTGTGGGGGTGCATACCCCATCTTGTGTTCATCTGTGGACAGCTGTTTTGCATGTGCAGTGCATCATGGGTACAGGTGTGCTAACCCTATCCTGGTGACCACAACAGACTGTGTGTGTGGTGACATGCAGGCTCTCTGCAGCCAGCCAGAGGCTTGCTAGTAGCTGTAGCCCAAAGGTTACTTCACTGCCTGTGAAGCTAGAAGTCATGGGTTCTAAACCCACAGTGGGGTTATTTGATAGGGCCTCCCAAAGCATTATCTCTTTTTAATGTACATTTTTGCTGCCAGCAAAAACACCCTCAGCGTACTGTACCCATAAGGTGCCTCTGAGGGTGCTTTATAGGGCGCCCTATAGGGCACCTTATGGTTCCCGTCCATATAAGGTGCACTATACATTATCCTGTGACGCAACTTATAGGGTGCCCTATAGGGGACATTTTAGGGTGCCGTGGCAGACAGTGCACTTTATAATGTGCCCTATGGAGTGCCTTATAGGGTGCCTTATACAGCACCTTCAATTACGGCACGTGAGGGCGTGTTTGCTGGCAGCAATTAATAAAATAAAAATAAAGTGCTGCAGAAAAGCTGATGCCTCAGCCAGCCTTACGTATTAGGCACACTGGGGAGCAAACTCATAACCCCTGTATCAGCAGTCAGTGCCTTAACCATTGTGCTCCACTGCTGCTCCTCCTTGCATGTCAGCGCACCTACTTATGTTTTTCATTCCTTAAACTGCACAGTGCTGCCATCAAAAACAGTACTCTGACCTTGCGGTACCTCATACGGCACCCTATAAGCAACATTCTAGGGTGCCTTGGCAGACAGTGCACTTTAAAATGTGCCTTATGTAATGCCTCAGACAGCCTTGTTCATTGGGCACTGTGGGGGATTGAACCCCAGATCCCTGTACCATTGGTCAGTGTCTTAACCATTGTGCTGTGGTTCTGTTCCTGTGCTTGCACATCAGCGCGCTGCCTTATGCTGCCCAATATTAAAATGCCTCCTAAAGCAATAGCATGCCACCTTATGCCCATCAGTGTGCTGCCTTATGCGGCCCAGTATTAAACTGGCTCCTAAAGTAATGCTTCAGCCAGGCTTCTTCATTGGGCATAGTGGGGGATTGAACCCCAGATCCCTGCACCATTGGGCAGTGTCTTAACCATTGTGCTGTGGCTCTGTTCCTGTACTTATGCATCAGCGCCACTTATGCTTCCCGCACAGCTTTCTCGTGCGCTAATGTGCGGGGCGCACATGGGCACAGCGCACATTAGCGCATGGTTATATGGCACATGCACAATAGCGCGGCCCGCACATTACCAGGGTTTTAGTAAACATACCCCTATGATAAAATGAGGAAAATAGTTAAAAAAAAGCTAGAAGGAGCAGTTGCAAAGGTTAAAGACTTATATCAAGCTTGGGTATTGTTGAAAAATACTATCTTGGAAGCCCAGACCAGCTGTATTCCACGCTTTAAGAAAAGTGGAAGGAAGTCCAAAATACTGCCAGCATGGTTTAAAGGTGAGGTCAATGAGGCTGTTGTTGCCAAAAAAGCATTTTTCAGGAAATGGAAAAAAGAGCCAAACGACGAAACCTGGAAACAGCACAAGTACTGGAAAGTGAAAGGCAAGTAATTGATAAGGCAGGCAAAAGGAGAATTTGAGAAGAAGCTTGCAGCGGAAGCAAAAACGTGAAATAAAGACTTTTTCCAAGTACATTCGTAGCAAAACACCTGTGAGAGAGTCAGTTGTTCCTTTAGATGATAGAGGGGTTAAAAGGGCACTAAGAGGCGACAAGGCGATAGCGGAGAGACTGAATGAATTCTTTGCTTCGGTCTTTACTGAGGAAGATGTAGGGATGTTACCCATGACTGAAGTGGTATTTAAAGGTGCAGAAGAATTGAAGGAAATATTGATACATCAGAAAGATATATTACAACTATTAGATAAAAAACTGAAGAGTAGCAAATCACTTGGGCTGGATGGTATACATCCAAGGGTGTTGAAAGAACTGAAATATGAGATTGCAGACATGCTATTAGTAATCTGTGAACTATCATTAAAATCATCTCTAATACCTGAAGATTGGAGGATCGCCAATGTAACACCAATTTTTAAAAAGGGTTCCAGGGGTGATCCAGGAAACTACAGACCGGTGAGCCTCACGTCAGTACCGGGAAAAATGGTAGAAACCATCATAAAGAATAAAATTACTCAGCATGTAGATAGTCATGACCTAATGGGAGACAGCCAACATGGCTTTAGACAGGGAAGAGCTTGTTTTACTAATCTGTTATGGTTTTTTGAAGATGTGACTAAACAGGTGGACAAAGGTGAGTCGGTTGATATAGTGTATCTGGACTTTCAGAAAGCCTTTGACAAGGTCCCTCATCAGAGACTTTTGGCAAAACTAGAGTCATGGGGTAGGAGGCAGTGTACTATTGTGGATCAGGAACTGGTTAAAAGATAGAAAGCAGAGGGTGGGGCTAAATGGCCATTTTCCCCAATGGAGAAAGGTGAATAGTGGAGTATCCCAGGGATCTGTGTTGGGTCCACTGCTTTTTGACATATTCATAAATGACCTGGAAAAGGGAATAACGAGTGAGGTTATCAAATTTGCAGATGACACAAAACTATTTAAAGTTGTTAAAACCCAAGAGGATTATGGAAAATTGCAAGAGGATCTTGATAAATTGGAAGATTGGGCATCAAAATGGCAGATGAAATTTAATGTGGACAAGTGCAAAGCTATGCACCTAGGGAAGAACAACCCAAACTATGGTTACACGATGCAAGGTTCCACATTAGGAACCACCATCCAGGAAAAAGATTTAGACGTCATTGTGGATAACATGTTAAAACCCTTGGCCCAGTGTGCAGCAGCAGCCAAGAGAGCAAATAGTATGCTATGTATGATAAGGAAAGGAATGGAAAATAAAACAAAGGATATTATAATGCCTCTATATCGTTCCATGGTGATACCGCACCTTGAATATTGTGTGCAATTCTGGTCGCCGTATCTTAAAAAGGATATAGCGTTATTAGAAAAGGTTCAGAGAAGAGCCACCAAAATGGTTAAGGGGATGGAAGGATACCCCTATGAAGAAAAACTAAAAAGGTTAGGGCTCTTTAACCTGGAAAAGAGACGACTGAGGGGAGATATGATAGAAGTCTATAAATTAATGAATTCAGTGGAATGGGTTAACGTAGATCAATTGTTTACTTTATCAGAATAAAGAAACACTAGGGGACATGCAATGAAGCTACAGGGTAAACTATTTAAGACTAATAAAAGAAAATATTTTTTTCACTCAACGTGTAATCAAACTCTGGAATTTGTTACTGGAGGATGTAGTAAAGGCTGTTAGTGTAGCTGGGTTTAAAAAAGGTTTGGTCAAGTTCCTGGAGGAAAGTTCCATAAAACATTATTAAGAAGGGACCCAGGATATCAATGCTTGACCCAGTACAAGCATTGTGGAACCTGTGTCTTTTGGAAAAACTGCTAGGTACGTATGACCTAGACTGACCACTGTTGGAAACAGGATACTGGGCTTGATGGACTCTGACCCAGTATGGCATATCTTATGTTCTTATGTTCTTAAAATCAAAATTAAATTGTATCTAAAAACCAAACAATAAAATGGCTATTTACCTACTGTAAATTCTAACCTGATCTCTCACTGTTAGTAATATGTTTAAAATGCACGTGCCGTTCATCAAAACCGGGTTACATTGCGCGGCTACAGTCAGACCGATAAGCAAGAAACTTGCTCTCAAAATGACTATTCTGAATTGCAGAGGCTGAAGGGAAGAGATTCATTAGAATACTTCTGGTAAGAAGACTATATACATACAAATGGGAAAATTTAGAAATGTAACTATAATTAAAAAGGATCCAAACCCATCAAAGGAGCCAAAGGATACAAATTATTGATGTTAAGCCCCATATTATATCAGGGATCGGGAGGAGATGGCATCAGAATCAATTAAAAAATAATAATAAATCATGCTAAAACTGTCTTTTTAAAAATTATTAACAGAACATACCAGTACGAGAGAACATCGGGTCCTTGTCCGAACTGTGTTTGATTAGAAGACCCATAAAAATTAGGATAAATGCAAAGAGGACAAATCATAGTCATGGGTCTGAACTCTAGTGAATAATAAGATGTACAATATGCCAGAAGAACAGGCAGGGGGGGCCAAAGGGGGGTTCAGGGCCATGTGCGGAGACTCGGTGCGGGGCCTCATTTGCATAAGGGCTTCATTTGCATAAATATTTGCATAATATTACCATACACTAACTTTTAGTAAACATGCCTCTTAATGAGTGTATGGGTAAAGAAAGACAGAGATTTCTACATTACTATAATCCAGTGCCAACTGCCAGGCACATTAGGAACTACTACAAACACTGCCCATTTAGAACCCATAGCAAACCCGCCGTATCATAACAGCACTACCAGGACTCACAAAGCACAAGACCCTACCTATCAAAAGGCAACATTGCAAATATTAAACCAATACATCTCAGAGAATAACAATACATGACCTACTGGGGAAAGAGAACAAGTGGCAATGACAAATAGGAATTACATAAGCAGAATACCTCAGCTCAGTTACACATGCAGAACATACACCATCACCAAACAAGGAATCACAATTTAGAAACAGGAAGACAATAATTAAACTGGGAACTCCAAAAGCCAAACTTGGAATGTACAACAACACTGTACAAATAAAACTATAAATTATTTTCCTCTTGAACTAAATAAAGTACAGACGCTAATGATGCACATTTCCTAGAGCTCACATATTCCAGTTAATAAATTCAAAATAAAGAGATATTTTTCTACCTTTTGTGCATTTGTTTTTCCATTGCAATTGCTCCAGCCACTTTTTTCTGGTTTCTTCGAGTCTTCTGCTAACTCTCCATCTGCTGTCCATTTGTCCTTCACTCTTGTAGTTTTTTTCCATTCTCTCTCTACATCTGCTTTAACATACTAATCTTTCTCCTTTTGCTCTTTCCTCATTCCTATTTCATCCACTCAAATTTTACCCCTCCATCCTCAATCCCCACTTTCCCAATACCCGGCCAATTGTAGATTTTTCTTCCCTCCCACAGAAAATATTTTTCCCCTTTCCATTTCACTCTCCCAGCCCCATCCCATTCTAATCCTCCCCCAACATCAGCTCCCTTCTAGTTCCCGCACCACCCCGCATCTGCTCCCTTCTAGTCCCCGCATCAGCCCATTTCCAGTCCTATCCAAGTCCCCCCATCAGCCCATTTCCAATCCCAGCCCTGCATCTGCCGATTTATTTATTTATTTACATACTCTTATATACCGCACTATTCTGCATCAGTGTGGTTTACATTGAACAAACTGAAATTACATTGAACAGGGCATTATAACTTGGAGATAACTATTTTACAGGGAACATGGGCTATGGAGGGTTAAGTGGCTTGCCCAAGACCACAAGGAGCACCTGTGGGACTAGAAACCCCAGTCCTTCCGGCTCAAGGTTGCTGTCCTCTAGTGGGATTTGAACCCCGACTTTCTGGCCTGAAGTACCTTGCCCCAACTACTAGGCCACTCCTCTACTCCAAGGATTTCTATTCCTTTCCTAGCCTCACCATCAGCACATGTCAAATCCTAGCTCCCCTCCACTCAGCCCATTTCCAATCCAAGCCCCCCATGAGCCTACTTCCAGTTCTAGCCCCTCCATGAGTCTGTTTCAATCCAAGCTCCCACCACAGCCCATTTCCAATCTTAGCACCCCCCAACAGCCCATTTCCAGTCCTATCCTAGCACCTCTATCAGCCCATTTCCTGTTCTAGCTCCCCCCAACTCAGCCCATTTCCAGTCCTAGCTCCTTCCCCTCACAGCCCATTTCCATTGCAAGCCCCCATCCCCATCAGCTATTTGCAGTTCAAGTCCCCCTTCCACTCAGCCCATTTCCAGTCCTAGCAACCCCCCACCCCATTACCTGTCCTAAGCCCCCCATCAGCCCACTTCCAGTCCTAACCCCATCATTCCATTTTCAGTCAGCCCCCGATAGCCCATTATCAGTCCTAGCCCCTCATAGCCCATTACCAGTCCTAGCCCTCATCAGCTCATTTCCAGCCCTAACCACCCCATAGACCATTACCAGTCCTAAATCCCCATCATCCCATTACCAGTCCTAGCCCCCCATCAGCCCATTTCCAGCCCTAACCCCCCCATAGACCATTACCAGTCCTAAATCCCCCATCATCCCATTACCAGTCCTAACCCCCATCAGCCCATTTCCAGTCCTAGCCCCCCCATAGCCCATTACGTCCTAACCCCCCATCAGCCTATTTCCAGTCCTAGCCCCTCCATAGCCCATTACTAGTCCTAATCCCCCCATCAGCCCACTTCCAGTCCTAGCCCCACCCCATAGCCCCATTACCAGTCCTACCCCTCATCAGCCCATTTCCAGTCCTAGACCCACCCCATAGCCCATTACCAGTCCTAGACCCACCCCAAATCCCAATACCCGTCCTAGACCCATCCCATAGCCCATTACCCGTCCTACCCCCCATCAGCCCATTTCCAGTCCTAGCCCCACCCCATAGCCCAATACCAGTCCTACCCCCATCAGCCCATTTCCAGTCCTAGCCCCCCCATCAGCCCATTTCCAGTCCTTGACCCACCCCATAGCCCATTACCAGTCCTAACCCCCCATCAGCCCATTTCCAGTCCTAGACCCATCCCATAGCCCATTACCAGTCCTACCCCACATCAGCCCATTTCCAGTCCTAGACCCACCCCATAGCCCATTACCAGTCCTAACCCCCCATCAGCCCACTTCCAGTCCTAGCTCCACCCCATAGCCCATTACCAGTCCTACCCCACATCAGCCCATTTCCAGTCCTTGACCCACCCCATAGCCCATTACTAGTCCTAACCCCCCATCAGCCCATTTCCAGTCCTAGCCCCACCCCATAGCCCAATACCAGTCCTAACCCCCCATTAGCCCATTTCCAGTCCTAGACCCATCCCATAGCCCATTACCAGTCCTACCCCCCATCAGCCCATTTCCAGTCCTAGACCCACCCCATAGCCCAATACCAGTCCTACCCCATCAGCCCATTTCCAGTCCTAGCCCCCCCATCAGCCCATTTCCAGTCCTCGACCCCCCCCCCATAGCCCATTACCAGTCCTAACCCATCCCATAGCCCAATACCAGTCCTAACCCCAAATTAGCCCATTTCCAGTCCTAGACCCACCCCATAGCCCATTACCAGTCCTAGACCCACCCCATAGCCCATTACCAGTCCTAACCCCCCATCAGCCCATTTCCAGTCCTAGCCCCACCCCATAGCCCAATACCAGTCCTAACCCCCCCATCAGCCCATTTCCAGTCCTAGACCCCCCCCCCATAGCCCATTACCCGTCCTAAACCCCTCCGCTCCATCAGCCCAGGGAAACTTTAAAAGAAATAAACAGCTTGCTCCAGCTGCTGCCGCCGTGGCAGTGGCAGAATCAAGTCCTACCCCCCATCAGCCCATTTCCAGTCCTAGACCCACCCCATAGCCCAATACCAGTCCTAACCCCCATCAGCCCATTTCCAGTCCTAGACCCATCCCATAGCCCATTACCAATCCTACCCCCCATCAGCCCATTTCCAGTCCTAGACCCACCCCATAGCCCAATACCAGTCCTACCCCATCAGCCCATTTCCAGTCCTAAGCCCCCCTCATCAGCCCATTTCCAGTCCTAGACCCCCCCATAGACCATTAACAGTCCTAACCCATCCCATAGCCCATTACCAGTCCTAGACCCACCCCGTAGCCCATTACCAGTCCTAACCCCCCATCAGCCCATTTCCAGTCCTAGCCCCACCCCATAGCTCAATACCAGTCCTACCCCCATCAGCCCATTTCCAGTCCTATCCCCCCCATCAGCCCATTTCCAGTCCTAGACCCCCCCTTAGCCCATTACCAGTCTTAACCCCCCATCAGCCCATTTCCAGTCCTAGACCCACCCCGTAGCCCATTACCAGTCCTAACCCCCCATCAGCCCATTTCCAGTCCTTGACCCACCCCATAGCCCATTACCAGTCCTAACCCCCCATCAGCCCATTTCCAGTCCTAGCCCCACCCCATAGCCCAATACCAGTCCTAACCCCCCATCAGCCCATTTCCAGTCCTAGACCCATCCCATAGCCCATTACCAGTCCTACCCCCATCAGCCCATTTCCAGTCCTAGACCCACCCCATAGCCCATTACCAGTCCTAACCCCCCATCAGCCCACTTCCAGTCCTAGCTCCACCCCATAGCCCATTACCAGTCCTACCCCACATCAGCCCATTCCAGTCCTTGACCCACCCCATAGCCCCATTACTAGTCATATACCCCCATCAGCCCATTTCCAGTCCTAGCCCCACCCCATAGCCCAATACCAGTCCTAACCCCCCCTGAGCCCATTTCCAGTCCTAGACCCATCCCCATAGCCCATTACCAGTCCTACCCCACATCAGCCCATTTCCAGTCCTAGACCCACCCCATAGCCCAATACCAGTCCTACCCCATCAGCCCATTTCCAGTCCTAGCCCCCCAGCTGCCCATTTCCAGTCCTAGACCCCCCCCCCATAGCCCATTACCAGTCCTAACGCATCCCATAGCCCATTACCAGTCCTACCCCCCATCAGCCCATTTCCAGTCCTAGACCCACCCCATAGCCCATTACCAGTCCTATCCCCCCCGGAGCCCATTACCAGTCCTAACCCCCCATCAGCCCATTTCCAGTCCTAGCCCCACCCCATAGCCCAATACCACTCCTAGCCCCCCGATAGCCCATTTCCAGTCCTAGACCCCCCCCCCATAGCCCATTACCAGTCCTAAACCCCTCCGCTCCATCAGCCCAGGGAAACTTTAAAAGAAATAAACAGCTTGCTCCAGCTGCTGCCGCCGCCGTGGCAGTGGCAGAATCAAGTCCTACCCCCCATCAGCCCATTTCCAGTCCTAGACCCACCCCATAGCCCAATACCAGTCCTAACCCCCATCAGCCCATTTCCAGTCCTAGACCCATCCCATAGCCCATTACCAATCCTACCCCCCATCAGCCCATTTCCAGTCCTAGACCCACCCCATAGCCCAATACCAGTCCTACCCCATCAGCCCATTTCCAGTCCTAGCCCCCCCCATCAGCCCATTTCCAGTCCTAGACCCCCCCATAGCCCATTACCAGTCCTAACCCATCCCATAGCCCATTACCAGTCCTAGACCCACCCCGTAGCCCATTACCAGTCCTAACCCCCCATCAGCCCATTTCCAGTCCTAGCCCCACCCCATAGCACAATACCAGTCCTACCCCCAACCGCCCATTTCCAGTCCTAGCCCCCGCCTCCTCGCAATTCCAGTCCTATTCCCCCCAATAGCCCATTACCAGTCCTAACCCCCCATCAGCCCATTTCCAGTCCTAGACCCACCCCATAGCCCATTACCAGTCCTAACCCCCCATCAGCCCATTTCCAGTCCTAGACCCACCCCATAGCCCATTACCAGTCCTACCCCCCATCAGCCCATTTCCAGTCCTAGCCCCACCCCATAGCCCAATACCAGTCCTAACCCCCCATCAGCCCATTTCCAGTCCTAGACCCATCCCATAGCCCATTACCAGTCCTACCCCCCATCAGCCCATTTCCAGTCCTAGACCCACCCCATAACCCAATACCAGTCCTACCCCATCAGCCCAGTTCCAGTCCTAGCCCCCCCCCCATCAGCCCATTTCCAGTCCTAGACCCCCCACATAGCCCATTACCAGTCCTAACGCATCCCATAGCCCATTACCAGTCCTACCCCCCATCAGCCCATTTCCAGTCCTAGACCCACCCCATAGCCCATTACCAGTCTTAGACCCACCCCGTAGCCCATTACCAGTCCTAACCCCCCATCAGCCTATTTCCAGTCCTAGCCCCACCCCATAGCCCAATACCAGTCCTAACCCCCCCATCAGCCCATTTCCAGTCCTAGACCCCCCCCCCCCCCCATAGCCCATTACCAGTCCTAACCCCCTCCGCTCCATCAGCCCAGGGAAACTTTAAAAGAAAAAAACAGCTTGCTCCTGCTGCTGCCGCCGTGGCAGTGGCAGAATCAAGTGTCTCCCACAGGGCCCCTGCCCCCCGCCCGCCCTGCAGAGCCCTCCCTCGATCACTCTCCTCAGCACGGCTTTCAGAACCGCGAAGGGAGAGTTTCCTTCTCGCGGTTCTGTTAAGCCCGCTGGGGCTGATGGGAAACAGGAAATGGTAAAGGGGATGGAAGGATACCCCTATGAGGAAAGGCTTAAGAGGTTAGGGTTCTTCAACTTGGAAACGAGATGACTGCTGAGCGATATGACAGAGTTCTATAAATTAATGAATGGAGTGGAACGAGTAAAGGTAGATCTGTTGTTGACTCCTTCAAAAAGTAGAAAGACTAGTGTACTCTTAATGAACCTACAGTGTAGACCATTTAGGAATAATAAGAGACACTCCAGCTAACAGAATGCATAGTCTTGGTCACATAGGGAGAAGAAAGTTAGACCCTCACCAAGTACAGAATAAATTATAATAGACTCAAAGTGGAAATACAATATGTAGAGAAAATTAAATTGAAATCAAAATAAGCCAGACTCTGAATGCAGTACAACATAATAGAAACAGTGATGCAGTCCCCATGTACTGTGCAAAATATAAAGATCACATATATAAAATCACAACACTGACATATTCCAGTCTTTAAACAGAAAATCCGGTTTTTATATATTGTCATATAGCTGTTTTATTTTTCTAATTGCTTTGGTCCTGGTATTTGGTTTGTGCATCCCCTGTTTTCTCTTACAGTTATGGCCAACATTATTAGCACCATTGCATTTTAGGTATGTTGTATAAAATATCTTGAGAAATAGTTGGAAATATTCCAACTATATATCATCATAATATTTTAAAAATATGTTCAAAGGTATACAACAAAAAAGAAAGATAATTGTGCAACTTTGACATAGTAATTTCTGAGAAAAAAACAAAGTATGACCTGGACAGGATTAATGGCACCCTTCACTAATATTTGGTAGGACAACCCTTGGCAGTGATGACAGTCTCCAAAGGTTTCTTGTAGCCATCTATAAATGTTGTATATCTGTCTGCTGGTAGTTTCTCCCACTCTCTAGCTGTGATTTGTTCCGGCTCATGAATGTTTCGAGGATTCTTTTTACCAATGGCAGATTTCAGCTTTTTCCAAAGGTTCTCGACTTGGATTGAGATTGCTGGCCATTTTAAAACAGTTCATTTCTTCCTTTCTAACTATTCCTTTGTACTTTTGGATGCAAGTTTGGGTTATTTATTTATTTTGTTGTATTTATATCCTGCTTTTCACCAGGTCAAAGCCAATTGGGAAATACATTTAACATGAGGGGATATGAGACACACACACTAATACATACAGGGAACATGGGCAATGGAAGATTAAGTGGCTTGCCCAAGACCACAAGGGAGTGCCTAGAGGGCTAGAAATCCCAGTCCCTCCAGCCTGAAATTGCTGTCCCCAGGTGGGACTTAAACCTCCAACCCTCTAACCTGAAGTACCTTGCCCTAACCACTAGACCACTCCTCCCCACAGTCTCATGGGTCCTGCTGGAGGACCCATGAACCTTTCTCATTCTAGGTAGCACATTTCACTCCAAAATACCTCAGTAGTTCTCTGACTTTATGATTCCTTTAATATGTTCCAGGCCTCCAGTTCCTGAAGCAGCAAAACAGCCCCACAACATTATGGAACCTCCACCATATTTAACTATAGGAAGGGTGTTTTTTCCTTAAAAGCTTCATTGCTTCGCCTGTAAATGTATCGCTGGTCTGCATTGCCAAAGGATCAAGTTTGCTTTCAACTATAAACAGAACTTTTACCCAGAAGGATTGTGGTTTCTCAAAGTGGGTTTCAGCAAAGATCAGGCATGTCTTTTTATGTCTGTCTGAGTAGAGGTGTCCTCCTTGGCCTTCTTCCATGAATTCGTTCTTTGTTTAATGCGTGGCATATGGTGTGGGTCAACCTTGAACTCTTTAGATGTTGTACCAGGGCTGGCCCGTCCATTGAGCAAGAATGTTTTTTGCACAGGGCCCCGCGCAAAAAACATTCTTCATCATCCCAAGTTTAAAAAAAAACAACAAACCGGCTGCTTCTGCCGCAGCAGCATCAAGAGTTCTGCCGCGGGGCCCCCCCCCCTGCCCGGCAGAGCCTCCCTGCATCATCAGCTAGCTTCGAGTCCCAAAACGCGGGCTTCTTTCAGAGCCGCGAGAGTTTCCTTTCTCGCGGCTCTGTTAATCCCGCCGGGGCTGATGGGAAATAGGCTGATGGTGGGGCTAGGAAAGGACTAGAAATGGGCTGATGGTGGGGCTAGGAAAGGACTAGAAATGGGCTCATGGGGGGCTGGGATTGGAAATGAGCTGATGGAGGGACTCGGATGGGACTGCAAATAGATGGGGGAGCTAGGACTGGAAATAGGCTGATGGTGCGGCTAGGATAGGACTGGAAATGGGCTTATGGGGGGCTAGGACTGAAAATGGGCTGATGCGGGGACTAGAAGGGAGCGGATGCTGGGTGGGACTGGAACTAGAATGGAGCTGATGTTGGGGGAGGATTAGAATGGGATGGAGCTGGGAGAGTGAAATGGAGAGGGAAAAAATATTTTGTGTGGGAGGGAAGACAAATCTACAATTATCCGGATATTGGGAGAGTAAGTGGGGATTGAGGATGGAGGGGTAAAATTTGAGTGGATGAAATAGGAATGAGGAAAGAGCAAAAGGAGAAAGATTAGTATGTTAAAGCAGATGTAGAGAGAGAATGGAAAAAAACTAGAAGAGAGAAGAAAAGACAAATGGACAGCAGACGATGAAGAGTTAGCGGAAGGCACGAAGAAACCAGAAGAAAGTGGCTGGAGCAATTGCAGCTGAAAAAAAATGTACAAAAGGTAGAAAAATATCTCTTTATTTTGAATTTATTAAGTGGAATATGTCAGCTCTGGGAAATGTGCATCATTAACGTCTGCACTTTGTTTAGTACAAGAGCAAATTAATGTATAGTTTTATTTCTACAGTGTTGTACATTCCAAGTTTGGCTTTTGGGATTCCCAGTTTAATTATTGTCTTCCTGTTTCTAAATTGTGATTCCTTGTTTGGTGACGGTCTATGTTCTGCATGTGTAACTGAGCTGAGGTATTCTGTTTATGTAATTCCTATTTGACATTGCCACTTGTTCTCTTTCCCCAGTAGGTCATGTATTGTTGTTCTCTGAAATGTATTGGTTTAATATTTGCAGCGTTTCCTTTTGATAGTTAGGGTATGGTGCTTTGTGAATCCTGGTAGTGCTGTCAGGATACGGCGGGTTTGCTATGGGTTCTAAATGGGCAGTGTTTGTAGTAGTTCCTAATGTGTCTGGCAGTTGGCACTGGATTATAGTAATGTAGAAGTCTTTGTCTTTCTTTATCCATACACTCATTAAGAGGCATGTTTACTAAAGGTTAGTGTATGGTAACATTATGCAAATATTTATGCAAATGAGGCCCGCACCGAGTCTCCGCACATGGCCCCGCACCCCCCTTGGGCCGCCCCTGTGTTGTACATGATGTTTTTCCAACAGTTTGTACCAACCTTCGAAGATTCTGGGATTAATTTTCCACTTTTTACCTTGTCCTGGGCGGTTCTTTTGTGGGGGACGGCAATGGAGCTGTTGGAGGATTGTCTGGTCATTCTGCTGTGGATTGGGCGAGGTAGTAGGGTGCAGAGTGGGGTGCCTTGTGTTTGGTGGATGGTTTTGTGGGTGAGTAGAAGAGCTTTGTATTTGATTCTTGCTTCGATTGGGAAAATATGAAGGTCTTTCAGAATTGGGGTGATGTGGTCCCGTTTCTTTGCATTGTGAATTATTCTCGCCGTGGTGTTTAGGGCAGTTCGGAGGGGATTGGTTTGTGTGGCAGGTAGGCCATGGTAGATTATGTTGCAGTAGTCCAGATGAGGGAGTGTCGGAGCTTGCATTACTGTCCTGAAGTCCTGCGGTTCAAGGAGAGGTCGGAGACGTTGTACCGTTTTCGCCTTGTGGAATACAGTTCTAGTGGTCTTGTTGATTTGCTGCTTAAAAGTTAGGGCTTGGTCTATGATAATGCCGAGATATCTTATGTGTGGTTGTATTTGAATTTGCGTGGTTCCTATGGTGAGGTGAGTGGGTGGTGTGAAGTCTGGGTCTTTTGTCACTATAAGAGCTTCGGTCTTCTTTATGTTAATGGATAAGTTGTTCTCTTGTAGCCAGTTGGATACGTCGGTGAAGCAGGTTGATAGTTGGTCGTTTGTTGGGTCTGTGGTTGTAATTGGGGCATAGAGCATTATGTCGTTGGCGTATATGTGGAAGTTGACATTGTGAGTGCGTATGACTGAACAGAGTGGCCGGAGGTAGATGTTGAAAAGCATGGCTGATAATGTGGATCCTTGAGGTACTCCTTGATGTTGCTGGAAGGGGGGTGAGGTTGAGGTTTTGGTGTGTATCAGTTGCTGTCGGTTGGTTAGATAGGACCTGAACCATTGGAGAACAGTATCTTTGATCCTAATTGTTTGGAGTCTGTGGATAAGGGTGTTATGGGAGATGGTGTCGAAGGCCGCTGATATATCCA
The DNA here is from genome assembly GCA_033557465.1 of Ichthyophis bannanicus. Taxonomy (NCBI): domain Eukaryota; kingdom Metazoa; phylum Chordata; class Amphibia; order Gymnophiona; family Ichthyophiidae; genus Ichthyophis; species Ichthyophis bannanicus. The sequence continues at coordinate 13,628,245 of CM066031.1, forward strand.
GGAAAATTAGGATGTATCCTGAGTATTTCTCTTGGGTTCCTATGATGAGGGTGTTCATCAGTGTGGTCATGAGGGTCTCAACCCCATGTAATGGTCGGAATCCGTGTTGTTGCGGTTCCAGTATGTTGTTGAAGTCTAGGTGTTCTTGAAGTTGACGTTGGACTATCTTCTCGATTATCTTTGCGGTGAGTGGGAGGCTCGCTACTGGTCTGTAGGAGGTGGGGTCTAGGGAATCTAGGTTGTGCTTTTTTAGGGTTGGTCGAATGATTGTGGTCTTGAGGGCGTCTGGCATGTGTCCTTGGGTAAAGGATTTGTTTATGATATGGGTTAGTGGTGCACTGAGGTCTTCTTTGGTTTTCTTTATCCAGTCGGTGGGACAGGGATCCAGCGGGGAGGTGGTGGTGTTCAAGCAGGAGATGGTGAAGGATATTTCTTCTTTTGAGATTGTGTCGAATGTATTCCAGTCCCTGTTCAGGATGGGGTATGAATTTGTCTTGGTTGTTTCAGCATAGTGATGTGAGCTTTGTGGTTGTTGAAGCTGTTTGTATTGTCGGGCTAGAAGGTCAGGGGGGATATCTGGCAGCTGGTCGGAGTTACTGGGTGCCCTTGTTAGTTTTTGACAATTTGAAAGAGCTCTCGATGTTTGTTAATGGCTGTTGTGATGAGATTGGTGTGGTAGGTTTTTTTTGCGTTGTCAGTTTCTGAATGGTACGCATTGAGTTCATAGAGGTATTTTGCTTTGTCTCTGTCGCTTTTGGTTTTTCTCCATTTCCTTTCGGTTCTTCTAAGTCTAGTTTTCAGTTTTCGGAGGCTGGGGGTGAACCATTGGGCTTTTGAGGAGATGGGTCTGGTATTGGTGTTGTTTCTAGTTAAATCAAATCAGAATATAGCTTATCTCAGCAGCACAGGACAGGGTACTGTGTAGCAGCCCTCTTTTAATAAGTGGTATTTCCCTCCCCACACCCACCCACCCCTGGGAGAATCGTAGCTTTATAGGTACTTACACATCTTAAAAGACAGGAGGTGCCCGCAGGTGAAGCTCATTACCCAAATCAGTCATACACTAAGGACCTGAGATTAATTAAACTTCAGGTGAACAAGGTATATTAAACGTATTAGGTACAGTTTTATTGGTATAAATATCCATAGCAACCCTTAGTACGTAAAGAACTTAAAGATCTAAACACAAACTTACAATTAAGATGCAGACAGCAGTCCAGCAGCGAGATGGGGGCTTTCCAATCTTTTTCATTGAGTATCACATGTATGATTTTCTCCCAGTTGGTCGTACGTGTGCCCTAGGTGCAACGAGCTCTTTGCTCTCAGGGAACGAGTCCGTTCTCTAGATGCTAGAGTAGCAGACTTGGAAAACATAAGACAGACAGAGAGGTACATAGACGAGACCTACAGGGATATAGTCCTGAAGTCCCACCTCCAGTCTGGCAGTATCCCTGTTGCCATGGAGGAGAGAGGTCACGTGATAGGAGAGCATCACCCTGGTGTGGCAGGAAGCGATCCTGTAACTAGGACCTGTCCTCCAGGTGATGTAAAACCCTCTCGCACCAAGGAAGTTTCTCCAGGGCCGTGTGCCCATGAGGGAAGAGTTAGGACAGCCGCTATAGTTGGTGATTCGATCATTAGGCATGTAGATAGCTGGGTGGCTGGTGGACATGAGGATCGCCTGGTAACATGCCTGCCTGGTGCGAAGGTAGCGGACCTCACGAGCCTCCTAGATAAGGTCGTAGATAATGCTGGGGAGGAGTCTGCTGTCTTGGTACATGTCGGTACCAATGACATAGGAAAATGTGGTAGGGAGGTTCTGGAGGCTAAATTTAGGCTTTTAGGTAGGAAGTTGAAATCCAGAACCTCCAGGGTAGCGTTCTCCGAAATGCTTCCGGTTCCATGCGCAGGACCCAAAAGGCAGGCAGAGCTCCAGAGTCTCAATGCGTGGATGAGACGATGGTGCAGAGATGAGGGTTTTGGATTTGTTAGGTACTGGGGAACATTCTGGGGAAAGGAGGTGCTCTTCCGAAGGGATGGGCTACACCTTAATCGGGATGGAACCAGGCTGCTAGCATTAACCTTTAAAAAGGAGATAGAGCAGCTTTTAAACTAGATAATAGGGGAAAGCCGACAGTCGCCCAAGAGCGGATGGTTCGGAAGAATGTATCCTTGAAGGATACTACCAAAAGCAGAGAGGTTCCACAAAAGAGTAAAGTAGCTCAAATGCCCTCAAGTATGGAGCAGACAGAGCTTAAAGATCCTAAATTACCCATGTCTACCAATAGCCAAATTAATATGAATAAAATACAGTCTCTAAAATGCTTGTATGCAAATGCTAGAAGTCTAAAAACCAAGATGGGAGAGTTAGAATATATAGCACTAAACGAGAGGTTAGATATGATTGGAATATCAGAGACATGGTGGAAGGAGGACAACCAGTGGGACACTGTGATATCTGGGTACAAACTATATCGTAATGATAGAGCTGATCAAATTGGTGGAGGGGTTGCGCTCTATGTTAGAGAGGGCATTTTAGTCAGAAAGGATTAAAGTTTTGCAGGAAACAAAATTTGCTGTAGAATCTCTATGGATTGAAATTCCATGTAAAAAGAGGAAGGCGATGGCAGTGGGGTGTACTATCGACCGCCTGGCCAGAATGAACAAATGGATGATGAAATGCTCAAAGATATCAAGGAAGCTAACAATAGTTACAGCGCAATAATAATAATGGGTGATTTCAATTACCCTGGTATCGTCTGGGTCAGTGTCACGGCAAGACATGCTAGGTAGATAAAGTTCCTAGATGAAATAAATGACTGCTTCTTGGAGCAGCTGGTTCATTAACCAACCAGAGGGGAAGCAATATTATACCTAGTCCTTAATGGAACACCAGATGTAGTGCAAGAGATAAGGGTGTTTCGGCCACTTGGCAATAGTGATCATAGCATGATCGCCTTTGATTTAATTAGTGGAGGAGGGATACTAAGGAAATACACAGTACTACCTTTTAACTTTCGAAAGGGAGACTATGATAAAATGAGGAAAACAGTTAAGAAAAAACTAAAAGGAGCAGTTGCAAAGGTTAAAGACTTATATCAAGCTTGGTTGTTGTTGAAAAATACTATCTTGGAAGCCCAAGACAGCTTTATTCCACGCTTTAAGAAAAGTGGAAGGAAATCAAAAAAACTGCCAGCATGGTTTAAAGGTGAGGTCAGAGAGGCTGCTGTTGCCAAAAGAGCATCTTTCAGGAAATGGAAAAAAGAGCCAAACGACGAAACCTGGAAACAGCACAAGCACTGGCAAGTCAAATGAAAGGCATTGATAAAGCAGGCAAAGGGAGAATTTGAGAAGAAGCTTGCTGCGGAAGCAAAAACACGAAATAAAGATTTTTTTAAGTACATTCGCAGCAAAAAACCTGTGAGAGAGTCAGTTGGTCCATTAGATGATAGAGGAGTTAAAGGGGCACTAAGAGGCGACAAGGCGATAGCAGAGAGACTGAATGAATTCTTTGCTTCGGTCTTTACTGAGGAAGATATAGGGATGTTACCCATGACTGAAGTGGTATTTAAAGGTGCGGAAGAATTGAAGGAAATATTGATACATCGGGAAGATGTATTACAACTATTAGATAAACTGAAGAGTAGCAAATCACCTGGGCCGGATGGTATACATCCAAGGGTGTTGAAAGAACTGAAATATGAGATTGCAGACCTGCTCTTAGTAATCTGTGAACTATCATTAAAATCATCTCTAATACCTGAAGATTGGAGGATCGCCAATGTAACACCAATTTTTAAAAAGGGTTCTAGGGGTGATCCGGGAAACTACAGACTGGTGAACCTGACGTCAGTACCGGGAAAAATGGTAGAAACCATCATAAAGAATAAAATTACTCAGCATTTATGTTTATGTTTATTAAATTTGATATACCGCTCAGGCCGAAGCATCAGAGAGGTTTACAATAATATATTATTTGAGGAAATATGAAAGGAACGCCATTTATAAGATAGGACAGTGTAGAGGACAGACACAGTCAAAAAGATAAGACAAAGAGAAGAAAGGGAACAGCAGGTTACCATAATATATGCGTATCACAACTTCCATGTTAACTTCAGGGTAAACGCCATGGTCCAACGCCTAGATAGTCATGGCCTAATGGGAGACAGCCAACTAATCTGTTATGTTTTTTTTGACGGTGTTAATAAACAGGTGGACAAAGGTGAGTCGGTTGATATAGTGTATCTGGATTTTCAGAAAGCCTTTGACAAGCTCCCTCATCAGAGACTTTTGGCAAAACTAAAGAGTCATGGGATAGGAGTCAGTGTACTACTGTGGATCAGGAACTGGTTAAAAGATAGAAAGGAGAGGGTAGGGCTAAATGGCCAATTTTCCCAATGGAGAAAGGTGGTGTACCCCACGGATCTGTGCTGGGTCCACTGCTTTTGACATATTCATAAATGACCTGGAAAGTGGAATAACTATTGAGGTTATCAAATTTGCAGATGACACAAAACTATTTAAAGTTGTTAAAACCCAAGAGGATTGTGGAAAATTGCAAGAGGATGTTGATAAATTGGAAGACTGGGCATCAAAATGGCAGATGAAATTTAATGTGGACAAGTGCAAAGTTATGCACCTAGGGAAGAACAAGTCAAACTATGGTTACACGATGCAAGGTTCCACTTTAGGAACCACCACCCAGGAAAAAGATTTAGGCGTCATTGTGGATAACATATTATAACCCTCTGCCCAGTGTGCAGCTGCGGCGAAGAGAGCAAATAGAATGCTAGGTATCATAAGGAAAGGAATGGAAAATAAAACAAAAGATGTTATAATGCCTCTATATCATTCCATGGTGAGACTGCACCTTGAATATTGTGTGCAATTCTGGTCCCCGTATCTTAAAAAGGATATAGTGTTATTAGAAAAGGTTCAGAGAAGAGCCACCAAAATGGTAAAGGGGATGGAAGGATACTGCTATGAAGAAAGGCTAAAAAGGTTAGGGCTCTTTAACCTGGAAAAGAGACGGCTGAGGGGAGATATGATAGAAGTCTATAAATTAATGAATGGAGTGGAATGGGTAAACGTAGATCGATTGTTTACGTTATCAGAATATAGAAAGACTAGGGGACATGCAATGAAGCTACAGGGTAAACTATTTAAGACTAATAAAAGAAAATATTTTTTCACTCAATGTGTAATGAAACTCTGGAATTTGTTACCGGAGGATGTAGTAAAGGCTGTTAGTGTAGCTGGATTTAAAAAAGGTTTTGACAAGTTCCTGGAGGAAAGATCCATAAACCATTATTAAGAAGGGACCCAATATATCAATGCTTGACCCAGTACAAGCATTGTGGAAACTGTCTTTTGGGGAAACTGCTAGGTACATATGACCTAGATTGGCCACTGTTGGAAACAGGATACTGGGCTTGAAGGACCTTGGTCTGACCCAGTATGGCATATCTTATGTTCTTATGTTCTTGGATATTAGGTCTGAGGGTGCATCTTGCTTTCATCTTTCATTGTTCGGTCATTTGTAAGGGTGCACACGATGTTGAAGAGTTCCTTAGGTTTTTTTACAGGCTTTTAGCACAATGTTTGTGTTGTTTATGTTTGTTTATTAGATTGTTGTATTCTTTTTGCATCTCCTGGTATTGCTTCAATGTAGTTTCTGATTTGTTATGTCGCCAGTGGTGTTTCAGTTGTCGTAATTTTCTTTTAGATTCTCTTATTGTGTTAGAATTTTAGATTCTCTTATTGTGTCTAACACCCTGCCTGTGTTCCATATTTATCCCCTTCGCTGCTTCCCTGTATTGTGGGGATGGGAGAGGTGGGAGACATGTCTAGCTTTCCCCCAATCTCCCCACCTCATGCCCTGTATCTCCTTTCTCTCACCAAATTTCCAGCATCTACCCTCCACTAGCCCACTTTGTGTCCAGCACCTGCCCTCCACACTTAGCCAATGTCCAGCCTCTGTCCTATATACAAAATGCTTCCACTCCCCTCAACAGACCCATCAGACCCACCAGGCAAATAACAAAAAGATTGGAAAAATGGTTCACCCATGAGCTTAGTAAACTAAAAAGACAACTAAGAAAGCAAGAAAAAGAGTGGAGACTCGCCAGAACCCAAGAACCCAAGAAAACAAAGCACTCTATCACAACCTACTTGCAACTTACAAAAATTCCATTAATAATGCGAAAAGCAAATACCAAACTGAGACAAACTCTTCCTTATACCGTCCCAGAGAACTATTCGCAATTGTCAGATCACTTACAAGAACTGGTCAGGCTGAATCAGAAACGGGTAATATTCACCCACAAACCCTTGCCAACTATTTTGCAGAAATAAGAACCCCAACTGTATCCTCCCCCAAACTAACAACCAACAAATATCAACAGTTGGCAGAAGTTTTACCTAATTGACCAAAAACACTTACTACACATAATTTCTAAAATAAACACCACAACCTCCCCCCTCGATCCATGCCCGGTTTCATGGATCAAATCCACAAAGACCGAATTAGCGCCTTATCTCCTAAACTTAGGGGCATGTTTACTAAACATTCGTATCGTGCGGGTCCGCGGTAGTGTGCCTGTGCCATAAAAGGAGTGGGCGGGTCAGGCAGAAAAAGGAAAAAACCCGACCGTACGTGTGCGCGGCGCGCACAGTTGCGGGCCCGACATTAGCGCGTGGGAAGGCTAAGTGGGGCGCTGCTGGGCACATATAGGAACAGAGCCGTAGCACAATGCTGAAGACACTGACCAGTGGTGCAAGGATCAGGGGTTCAATCCCCCATTGTGCGCCAGGAAAAAGGCTGGCTGAGGCATGAATTTTCATGGTTAAAACTGCTTTAGGAGGCATAATAATTTTGGGCATCATTAGGCGTTGCGCTGTTAATTGTGGGCGGCAGTAATTAAGTTCGTGCGGCATTAGGCGTTGTGCTGTTAATTTTGCGCGCTGTCCATCTTGTGCGTTTTGGCCGGCATCAGGCGGTGCGCTGTCAGTTGTGAAGGGCATAAGGCGGTGCGCAAACATCCAGACACAGGAACGGAGCTGTAGCACAATGCTGAAGACACTGACCAGTGGTGCAAGGATCAGGGTTCAATCCCCCATTGTGCGCCAGGAAAAAGGCTGGCTGAGGCATGAATTTTCATGGTTAAAACTGCTTTAGGAGGCATAATAATTTTGGGCGTCATTAGGCGTTGCGCTGTTAATTGTGGGCGGCAGTAATTAAGTTCGTGCGGCATTAGGCGTTGTGCTGTCAATTTTGCGCGCTGTCCATCTTGTGCGTTTTGGCCGGCATCAGGCGGTGCGCTGTCAGTTGTGAAGGGCATAAGGCGGTGCGCAAATGTCCAGACACAGGAACAGAGCGATAGCACAATGCTGAAAACACTGACCAATAGTGCTGGCATCATGGGTTCAATCCCGTGCTGTGCACAATGAATAAGGCTGATTGAGCCATTACCTGTTATGAGGAATAGCAATCTAGGAGGCATGTCACATTTTATTGTAATTTCTACTGTTAGCAAATGCACTATCAAAAAGCACTGTAATATAAGGTGATGCATAAGGCGCCCTACAATGTACCTTAAAGATCACATTTGAAGGTGCACTCTCCACCAAGGCACCCCACAATGTTGCGTATAGGGCGCTTTACAGGGTGACGTATGTGGCAGGGCAAGGTCGAAGCACTGTCTGTGCTGGCATCACTGTGCATTGTAACGCATCGAAATCGTAAGTAGGTGAGCAGACGTGCAAGAAGGAACAGCAGTGTAGCACAATGGTTAGGACAGTGACTGATGGTGCAGGCGTCATGGTGTTAGATGAGCAGTGATTACCGTTGGCTCAGGTAAGTCTGTCTACGTCATGCACCTGTACATCAATCTGTGCTGCCACCTAAACAGAAGCCCACCAGAGAGTATTGCACCTATCAGGGTGCACCAGAATGCACATCATAAACAACCACGTCAGCAAAGGTGATTTATAATGCTATCCATCGTCCATGTTCACATGTTGGCAACTCCCAGGGCAGCATAGTAGATCCCCCATAAACTGACTGAATGGAAGGTGTGCCATAAGATGCTCAATCATGTATAGGTCAACCAAAAAACGTTTCCCAGAAGCACTAAGCTCCCCAAATGTGAGGGGCAGCAGAGGTATGTGGCAAACACATATGTAACCTAAACACGTCACAGAGCTGAAAGGAAAGGCAATGCAGAAGTAAAACAAGAACAGAGATCACAGGTGCTCAACTACAAAAAGCAGCCCCAGTCCATGTGGCAGCTACACAAATGGACAAACATATTGGAGATAGGTGTAGCTATGTACAGAGTGATGGCAATGTACCATGCTGTAATGAGAGTGTGTGACATAGGATGGGAAGATGTGTCCAGCACAGGAGACTGAAATGGCAGGATAGGTGAAATATCTGGATGACAGTGGAGTAGCAGTGCTATGCACAGCACACACACGAGAGGCAACCATGGGGACATGAAATGCAGGAAGGTGTAGGAATGCAGGACGTGTCGTAGCAGCATGCACATCAGGGTAGGATGGCACAACAGCTGGCAGACAGAAGATGGACAGAAGCATGGCTCACAACTCAGATGAGGGTACAATGTGCTCACAACACCAATCTGCTGACATATGACCGTAAAACAAATCGAAACCACATCTGCAGGACAAGCACACACATCCAAGGGAACAGAGAGGGATCACACCTACGACCACTACCACAAATGCAAATGGAAAAAAACGCCAGGACACACCACCAACGTGAGCGCAGTAGCAAAGGCTGCATACAGAAATAGTCCAAGCCATCACACAAGATGCATGCTGGTTATAAGGACAGGAATCCCCCCAAGAAGAAACATGAACAAATGCACATGCAGATCTGGTGTTTACAGATCAGATCCCAGTCTGTATTTGGCTCCATGGGCACATGCACACACACACAATGAGATGTTATGCAGTCGATAAAGCATGCAAAAGAGGAAAGAAAACAAACCCCAAGGGTAGCAGAGGATGCCTGGTGGAGCTGGGTAGCAATCTCGGGCATGACAGGAGACAACTCAACATGACGACAACTCTAACACACACCACCAGAACCGCAACACAACAAAACCCCCAGGTGCACTGCACTGTAAAGACCATCACGAAAGAGACCTATGTAACAGATAATATATGATGGCTAGGGAGCACTGAGTGCACACCTTGCTGTACAATGACGACAGACAAGGGTGTGTGTATAGGTGATGAACCTGCTGCTTAATGATGGCTCAGTTATCATAATCGAAAAACTATAAATACAAATGTGGGGATAAAACCTGCAAACCAATGAGTTCAAACACATGCCTCCAAACACACCCACAAAGAACACAATGAGCACAAGGCAGAAGTAATAGTCCAAAGGGAGGGTCTATATGGGAACGTATCATACCCAGTGATGTGCCAAACAGCAGACACATACACAGCTGCCATTGTACAAGGATGTGAGCACAGGTGGGCTGTGGACATGACCAGCAAATCAGTAGACACAAGTGTAAATGTGCACAAAGAGTGGAGGAGTAGCCTAGTGCGCACAAAGCTGTCTTGGACACAAACCAAACAGGCCTCATCTCACACTGGCACTACATGTACCTTGTTCAAGTCACTGCAGGGACACCGTCAAGGAAACCATGGAGTCCCTGGGGCACAAGGAGTCATGATTGAATCAAAGGCACCCATTGTGTTGCATGATTGTCACCATGATCAAGTAGTAAAAGAGACAAATGTCTGTCAAATACACATATTTATTATGGTTGCTCCTCACACATACGTTAGACACTGCAATCATAATATCAAGGTGAGTCCCTCCATGGTGAAAGATGGAAACATATGTAGCAGGTTAAAAACCCACATGCAACATAAAGGTCACTGCCCTGAGCACACATGAAAGACATGAGACATAATGTGCATCAGGTGCATGCTATGCCCTGGGTAACAGGCCCACACACCCCACTTGTTGCAGCATGGCTCAATTGTGTGTCGCAGATATCAGTGCATGGAGACTGTAGGCGTTGCATGATGACGAAACGACAAAAATCACCGGACCCCCGAAACATAGCCATCACCCAACACAGGAGGCACACAAATGAAGAAAACAGATGCTGGGGCAATGTTGTAATGTGACAAAAAAAGCTCAGAACGTAATGTTCCAGAACCACATAATGGCTGATCCTCAAGACAGATATGCTACAATGCACACCCCAAATATCATCACAAGCAGAATGACCATATGCTAACAGGTAGCAGAGGCACATGAACACAGAGAGACTAGACATCAAAAACCCTTCAGAAAGCTACAGACATAATACCATGCAGGAGGTACACCCTGCATGTTTATGTGGGTAGACAGTGTCTGGACATATATAGCATGGTACATGGACTGCAGAAGTGCAGGAGGACAATGGACACCCACACTGACACACACCAAATGTAATGGTGCAATGAGATTGACGTTACTGCAGGGGACAAACAGGACTGTGCAGACGTGCAATGCAAGGTGTGTACACACATGCAGAGTGTCACGTCTGCACAGTAAACAAACACAATAACCAGCATGTTCATAAGCAAATGATGGCCAAACATCTTACAATGAACCACACAGAGGCCATAGATCCACATTCTGTGTCTCACAAACATAGTTAGTCACAAGCACAATCACCATTCGCACACAAACATGATACAGTGATGCCACACATGCATGTAATCACCCTTGCCCACCCCAAACATCAATCAAGGATGGTGGTGGCCATGAACATGTGGTTGTGTCAAAGCCTGTATCATGTCCAGGTGGAGGGCAATTGGACATAGACAAAAGGACTGCTCCATCTGTGCCTCTATGCCACAAACATGCCTGTATGCTTTAGTTAAAACAAACAGATGAGCGTATCCTGTGTGCCCTGTCACACACATGGCCAAAACCAATACACCAACCAACTGTGGAGAAATGTCCAAAATACATAGTGAATGTCAGTCCCTGATGCGCACAGTGTCCCAAAAGCAAGGTGTCTCTGCAATCCAACTGAGCAGTTCAAAACATCCCTTGCAAACATGGGAATGCATAATAAGGTGGCACATTCCAATATGACACACTCCGTGAAAGGTCATCTGTGTCCCTGCAATCAGCATGACTCTCAGCCACAGCATGGCACAAACTGTGTGTTGTACAGGTCAGTCATGGCCAAACCAGCAGTCCAAGAGGAAAAATGTCCATCACAGGCCTGTGTTCCACTCTCAAACGTCAAACATCCAATGGCAGATATCTCCAGAAACACGTACATGGTGGTCTGTCCCACAACAGGTGTTGGATGGCGAGCCCAGGTGCACCAGAGGAAAGGGGTCCATTATGTCTCCTGTCCTGTGTCACAAGAGGATAAGTATGGTCTTATTAGACACTGTGCAAAAACACCACAAATTGCCAAAATCCAAAACGCACAAAATAGGGAATAAAGGGATGCAAAGGCAAACATTACAGGATATGGACATCAAATCTAAATCAGATTATAGCCATCAGTAAATGTCAATGCATACACGGGTCTTACATGGCTATGGTTAGTTACAATTCCATGTCACACAGCCATTTCACAGCAACACACTATATGCATCTGTATGTGTCCACAGAGATGCAACATGACATGTCCATTAGATGAAACGAAACCCAACAACAGGTACAGCCAGATTTAATCCCCAAATAAGAAAGGTACAACATACCCCGTTTGTGCATCATGTGTATGTCATCAATTCCTTCAGCTACTCCATAGCCACATCTGGTCACAGTGAAGGGAGACAATGTCAGCCAAACATGTAGAATCAGCATGTAAAGTCACTTGTGATGCATCTCCACATTATGCCTATATATGAGAGAAAGAAAAGTTGTTCAACACTCGTCCCACCAAACACACAACAGAGTTCTGCTCACAGCCCACAACACATGTTGACCATGATGACAAGGTAAACAGCAGTACGGTAGAGGTAGCATACCCAACAATGCCCCCCGGGTACCCACACCCCTCAACCCACATGATAATGTACCATGCCAGGACACTGCATCACCACTTAGTTAACCCAGAAACACACACCCACACAGTATGCGTAGGTCAGCGGGACAGCTGTAATACATGGCCTGTATGTGCACAAGTGCAACATTGTGCACATAACCGCCCAGTCACATGCATAGATACCCTATTGATGTCTGATCGAACTATGTTGCTGGAGGCAGCAAGTGTTGGATTCAGCAAACAAGATTAAACACACACACATGTAGCTCTGCTGTAAATATGGCTGAACAAGTTGTCCAGTGGATATACTGTACACAAACACATGGGGAGATGTGTGACAACAGCAAGATATGGGTCAGGGAGGCTCAAGGAAAATAAATGAACAACAACATCTGCACAATATGACACATCCCAGATGACATGTTCTCCCCCTGACCTCACACACATACAATGTAGCTGAAGATCCACATACCCTGGACCACAGCATCTTGGCTGATGTACCGTCACGTGCAAATGCCACACAGGAACAGCATCCTCAGGAATGATGTCCTGTGGAGTGGACAAAACACCAGACAGAAACAATATGACATGTTCTAGCTGTGAATCCCACACTGCAAATCACTGTCCCCAGCTGTCAGACACCACAACATGGCCTGCCGAATGACTGTTCACTCTCACACTGTACTGATATCTCACATGGGAGGGCAGCATGTAGATGTCTGATGCTAAGTGACGGTCCCCAGAATCCCACTTTCGCCTCCCCCCCCCCCTGTTGTTCCGCGCACTGGTCCAAAGACGTGTCTGCACCCACCATGTTTGGGGCGCATCCCAAGGTGACACTATTTGACTGTGTCACCCATGTTGACACCAATACCCCATCTCCATGTGTAGTGTTCTCCAAATGTTGTGTCATCCCCGTCTAAATAGCTGTGACACCCGAAATATGCATCAACACCTCCTGTATCCACTGTGCAAATGCATCATCTGCAGTGTACATCTCCTACACCAAATAATACTGACAGTTGTGTGCTGCGCATGTGTTGACAAACATGACAATGTAAGCACCATGCCTGTCAAACAATACCCCCATGTCTGTTTGTCACCTGACCATGATGGCTACATCTCATCCCACTGTGTGACAGTGAGAATGTTAAACCATGGATAGGCTATATGTGCATCTGCTCTAAATAACTCCCATCTAGGTCGGGGTGTGTATGCGGACATAACATCCCTTGCTAGTGTCCACAAGGTATCTGTGGATGCTATCCTGCCCTACACACAACATGTCCCAGAGCCAGGAGGCAAATGTTGAGATAGTATCACCTACATATGCCATGCGGCAAATGAAAAAACTGCAAACCGCAAACATCACCCACACATGCAGTGTCACCATTGGCTACAGTCATTCACCCTTTGGTGATCTGACCCGCTGAACCTCTGTATGTGTCGACATGTAAAATACTGCAATGAATGACTCATCTCCAAAAAAACAGTAGCAATGATATGGACCCCTGGCTCCACACTGCACATGTCCACATGACTCACCATATCCATGTCTGTGCTACGTGAGGAGGTATTCCGTACGGGACAATGTGTGTTTGCACCAACACCCGTCCCAAGTAAGCAATCACATCATGGGAACGTAGTCATGCGCATGTGTACTGGGCTATGTCTGACACGTTGCACCATACCTAACAAACATACACACATAGCCAGCGCACCGGAGCATAACACACACACAAGCACCTACAGATTGTAGGAGATGAACAAAGAGCCCACAGGAAAGCTCTCCACAAACATGTGCCTCCCTCCCACAGTGAACCCCGTACCATATGCCTGACACCGTGCTCCACACACACACGAAAAAGACATAACTGGGTTAGCACAGCAGTTGTTAACACAAACAGCCACTGACTGGTACTGTCAGCCCAAAAAGATCCGAAAGGTGTATCCACACTGACCCACACAATACACCAACAGCTGCTGTTGTGCCCTGTGCACAGTGTCCATCACACACTCATGGCTATATGCTACCATTGGATGTTCAGTGTAATGACAATGCAGTGTTGCAGCAGATAGCTACATGGTCAGAAACATCACCCGTGATAACCATCACACGCACACAACAACACATATATGTGGGAATATATGCAATACATACCAGTGAATATCTCTGCAATCAACCTCCGCCTGACCGCTGTGCCCGCCTGTGTGTCACCACTGCCATGTACAGGGGGGCACGGTGGATCCTCCTCCAGATCCTCATTAATCTCTGCAGGAATATCATGCCTGAGAGCAATGTTGTGCAGGATGCAACAGGCTAGGATTATCTCTGCAACAGTCATTGGCTCATACTGTAAGGCCCCACCTGTCCTATCCAGACACCTGAAGCGACTTTTCAACACGCCAAAGGTGCGCTCTATGACAGAGCGGCTGGAGGCATGGGCCTCATTGTACATCCGCTCTGCACGTGTCTGTGGCTGACGCACAGGGGTCAGCAGCCAGGGGCGACACCCATACCCTGCATCACCTGCAAAACGAAATGTTACAGGTGAATACATGGACGCATGCCAGCACAAATTGACACAGGTATAGACGTACGAAACAAATGCATCACACCTCATGACAGAAAGCTCTGACAGCAGAAATGTACATTTGCCAAAATAAGACCTCTGGTGATAGAAATGGAACAAAGGGCCTCTTGATTCTGTGCAGACATGCCAAACAACACCACAGTCCCATTTGTGCCTCCACAGATACGCTATGTGTAGCACATGCGTCTTGTTATGCAGTTAATGTTATAAGCACTACCACCACCAAGGTTAGACTAAACCACCAATACACAGATAACATGTGAAATGTATATGTTAGCAAACTAAACACCACAATAATGTGTTGTGAGGCAATGTAGGTGCCAACACACAACATGTCTGACCTGGAGGTCTGACAAGATCAACACAAGCTCACCTCCACACCCCGTGTCCTGAAAGGTCTACATATCTACATATAGCAGCCTGACGCCATATGCTGTTGCTTGTTGACCACCAACCATGTTAGTAGACACCCTGGGCATTGTCCCCATCATGTTCCCATCCGTGTTGATCAGCGCTCCACAGAATTGCACACTGTAGCCCACATGAGCCTACCAATATCACAGTTACTGAGTTTGACTACATTCCTGTGTATGTGCTACCAATACCTCTCTGTATGGCCCCAAGTTGGCCCCTTGCCCTTGCTGTCACCCTTACCAAATGCTGAATAACAGCAGGATAATCACATACAATGATGCCTACGTACCACACATCTCCAGTGGCCCAAGGTAATGCAAACCCTAGACTATTTGCCCCCCCTGCCATGGCACAGGCCTAAACCATTAACATTCCGATGCAAACATGTACTCCCATTTGCAAAGGTCAGGAACATACATCATACGTCTCAACCCCCCCCCCCATTAGCTAACATGAAATGGCTAACAACCACAGTACTGAGTGAGTGTGTTGCCGACACACACACATGGACAAGTGTTAGGTGCATTGATTGTCAAGGACATAAATGTTACAGGACATACCGCAGTTCTAATCCAAAGCCACGTATGCACAGCTGGGTGAGAAGGACACTAAACCCCCTCCCCCTCCCTGTGGCCACATGAAATACACACACAGGTAGCAATCTACAACCAGGATACACATCTGCACAGGTGCATAGTTCCAACACCACCATCAGCACGTTTATCACAGATATTGTTTCACAAACTGATGTTACATGTCCAATCATGTCCCCTGTTACTCAACGTGTACAACCCCCTAAGGATGTAAACTCAGAACATTCCTCTGTCTGCTGAATGTGAGTTTAATATCCAACTGCACATAGAGGAAACGGCGCACTATATGAGAGATGTTACTCAAACACACACATATATGCATGATGTCATGATTATATTTGGAAATACTCACCCAGCAATATACAGTCCCCATACTGTCCCTCCTCAAATTGCTGAAATAGTGCTGAGCGATGCAGGATATAGGAGTCGTGGGTGGACCCTGCAAACCTTGGGACCACATTCAGAATATGCAGAT
Source organism: Ichthyophis bannanicus (assembly GCA_033557465.1). Taxonomy (NCBI): domain Eukaryota; kingdom Metazoa; phylum Chordata; class Amphibia; order Gymnophiona; family Ichthyophiidae; genus Ichthyophis; species Ichthyophis bannanicus. The sequence continues at coordinate 13,644,368 of CM066031.1, forward strand.
TAACATCACATACAACCTGAACATTCAGGGAATGGTAGTGTTTGCGGTTGCGGAACACCACCTCCCTGTCTCTGGGCGGGACCAGGGCAACATGTGTGCAATCAATAGCTCCCATCACGTGTGGTATCCCGGCTAACGCCGCAAAGGCTTGGTTCAGGGTCCCCCACTGTTGCCTATTGTGGGGAAGGCCTATGTAATTCCCCACCCGGCTGACCATGGCACGCAGTACCTGGTGAAGACAGCGTGAGAAGGTGGGGCGGCTCATGCCACCCACTGCGGCCACAGATGACTGGAAACAGCCAGAGGCAAAAAAATGTAAGGCAGCAAGGAGCTTGACTAAACCCGGTATGGCATGGGACCGGTCAGTCAGGGGCTCCAGGTCAGGTCTTAGATCCTCATAGAGCCCCCTAATAGCCCTTGTGCTTAGTCGGTAAAGGGAGATGACCTGGTCCTCACGCATGCCCTGGAGCTGGGCCCTGGGCCTGTAGAGGCGAGTCTGCCGAGCCTGCACCTCGGCACGCCGTCTGCGCCGTCTACGCACAGCACATCTCTGTGCCGCCTCCACAGGAGCAGGTCTGATTTGCTGCGGGTCCACACCCATGCCCTGTGCCACAGCCACATGGACACCATATCCCCTGTCCAGCAACCGCAGCATCTGCCCACGTCTTCGGGCACATGCAACAACATATATCTCCGCCATCAATCCCTCCACTGTGGTCACACACACACACACACACACACACACACACACACCTCCCGAAACACTGGACACCTTTCAAAAACAATACAGACACTAGCCACACAAGACCAGACACTACAGACAACAACACAACAAAGAACACTACAATGAGCACTACAATCACTACATACCACAATACAACACTACAAACGCTACAGAAACCACTACAATCAGCAGTACATGCACTACAAGCACAACAGACAACAGCAAAACACTACATACACTACAAACAACACTAGTAACAACACCTGCTCTCAGCTCTCTCTATCTCCCAAACAACACTCGCCGCGCCTACAAAACAACCCTCAATGTGGCCAAATGTTCAGCATCATTTTATATAGGTAAATGGATGTCCGTAGAGTGCGCATGCGCCGTTGTGCGACTTCGCCGCTTGTGCGCGGCGCCCCTGTACAACAGTTTGCGCATGTGCAATCCGATACGCATGGGCGTTTGCCTGTGCGCGCCGCACACGTTCAAATGATAGCGCATGTGCGTGTGGATGTGTGCGAGGCGCATGTGCAATTTGATGCTTATGTTTGTTGGTTTGTGCACGGCGCCCATGTGCATCTCGTTATGCCTGTCTGGATGCGTTGCCTGTGCGTGACGATGCACACACAAACGCACATGCGCAAAGAGTTGCACATGCGTGCCTCGCACACAACCAAACCCACCAACGAACGCCTATGCGTAAGTGCAGTTACGCACCGCGCACAAGCAGCACCGTCGCACAATGTCGCATGCGCAATGTAACCAACGTGCAAAAACAAATATAAACACACTACACGCCTGGAAAACGTTGAGGGTTGTTGGAGGACGTATAGTTTTGTGAGAGATAGGTTGTGGAGGAATAGGTTGGTGAGGGTTCATAGTAGGAGGTGTGTTGTATCTGTAGCCAACTAGTTTGTTGTTGTCATTTGTCTCTGTACTGTTGGGTGTATTGTTCCGTTTACTGTGTTGGTTTATTGCTATTGAGTATATAGCTGTTGTGTCTGTGTTGTACGTGGTGTAGGAGAGGCAGAAGGGATGATGTGCGGTGAGGAGGGGAGTGGGGAGCGGACATGTGAGAGGAGGGTGATGGATGAGCAGAGTGAAAGGGATAGAGAGAGGGATAGAGAGGGGGACAGAGAGAGGGAGAGGGGGAGGGATAGAGAGAGGGAGAGAGAGAGGGGAGAGGGTGGGATAGAGAGAGGGAGAGAGAGAGAGGGGGAGAGGGAGGGATAGAGAGAGGTATAGGGGGAGGGCGAGTTTGGGAGAGGCGGAGGGTGAGGAGGTGGGCCCACCAGTGCCACTGGGGCCAGGACCTGCAGGCCCTATGGAGGGTGAGCCATCAGCAAGGGGCCAGCCTGCTCCCAGCAGACACACTGGGAAAAGGAAGAGGGTCCCTGTGCCTGAAAGCCTGAGAAGGAGGGCCACACGGTTCACAGATGGGGAGAACCACAACCTCCTATCCATGGTGCTAGAGCAATACGAGGTTCTCTTTGGCAGGCTGAGCACACGGACATCAACAGCAGGGCGGAATGCGGCGTGGGAGGAGGTAAGCAGAAGCGTGGGCTGAGGCAGGGGGACACCCGCGGGGACATAGAGAGCCTCAAAAAGAGGTTCTCCGACATCAAAAGAGGTGTGCGCCAGCACATGTGTGAGGACGAACAGCATGCACGTGGCACAGGTGCGGCGGCCCCCATACCAACCATGGCTCAGCCCCCTGGAGCAGCAGCTTGCACAGAGACTCGGTCCCTGTCTACACATATGGGCTGCCTACGGCCCTGGACACCGCACACACACAGGCAGGTATGTATGCTACGCATATCCATTACGACTCATGACCCCCCATGGGATCACCATTGTGTAGATAGTTATGTGAGTGCAGTTGGGATTGTCTGCTATCTGCCGAGACGCATCTACAGGTACAAGCAGGAATGAGCCATCACATATGTGACTGTCCAGTACCGACAGAGCCTGCACGGGAATGCTGCCCAGCTAACGATCATAACGTATTTGGCAACATCCCTTGCGCCTGCGCGCTGAACTGCCTCCTTCTCCAGAGCCTCCCTTCAGTGTTTGAGGCCTCCATGGAGCCCGAAGGAAGTTCCTCCTGTCACCGCAGAAGAAACCTTTGTGTGAAAATGATGTCAACACCTATCTCCCTTGTTATCGTGTGTGTGCGGCTGTATGTGCCACCGACACAGGTACCCCTGGGGGTGTATGTCCAGAATCGTGATAAACATTTTCCGCATCCTCATGTCCCAACCTCTTGGGGCACAAGGCCTGTGCATAATGGAGCCAACGTCACTGAGGGGGGATATGACTGTGGGAAACAACGTTTCCTGCTTAAACTCCATTTACTGTTGTCCAACCAGTATAGGTCATGACCATTTCCCGCCTGCATTGCCTTGTCCAAACACGGTGCTGGAAGCATGACGTCCTCAGGTCTCCCTCGATAACATTGTTCCCAGGACACATGGGGTACAAGCTGTCCCCACTCTACAGGATCAGGTAACCCACACAACATCTCTGAGGACTAGTTAATGCTTGCGTGGTACGCCTCATGGCCAGCATGGGGATGGCTCCGTCCGTACCCTCAAACAAACATTGCCTCACATAGGCTGCGGGAGCCACCTGGCCCCAAAGCATCAAAGGGGTTGCAGTTTGTTCCAGGGCCTCACCACTCACAGAACATACCACAGCCATGCTTGCCGTAGATATCCGCTCCGAGAAGTACAGATATCGTGTCACTATCAACGGTATGTAGTGCCTCTCCCTCCCCCGACGAATGTCATTGCATGTCCTTGTTACCGTCCAAAACAATGTATAACACTCAGACCGGGTTTCTGTGTGTTGGCATTGCTGATACCGATGTCCGTACCATCAACGCATACTACGATCAAGTCACCCTCTTAGATGCCTACTCCATGACCGATATGTACTCCTGAGGATTGGGTCACGATGTGTTTTGAAACTGCACCTTGTTGTTTCAGGATACGCACGTCTACGGAGCCTTGCTATGCCACGCCAGTTGTCCTGGTTCCGCTTCAGCATCCACCGATGACAACATCAAGGGCTGTAATATTGATACCCAGTGTGGAGTTGATACCCGGAGTGATCCATGCAGTACCTCCTGCAGTATCTCTGATCGCAAGTGCCTCCACACCACCACTAGGTGTTGTGTTCATAATCAGTCTGCACCCTCTGGTGCTGAGGCTGCGACTGCAAACCTACCTTGCCATGGATGTTTTCCCTTGGATGACCTTCGTCTCAGACATTCCACCTTGACATGGCAACCTATCTGGCTATTCCCATCCTGACCTTCCGCTTACCACTGGCGCCACTGAAGGAACGGACAACCTAACGTCTCTTATAAATCCTTCTTCTCTTCTCTATCGCAGGTCTTGCATCCTGGAAATGGTGGATATCACCTTGGAGGGCTCCTCCTCCCCCTGCCTCAGCACACTGATGGCCTCTGTAATGAGGTGGCACCCTCTCCAGGAATCTCATAAATTTTTTTTACCCGACCCCCCCACCATTCCTTGGGTCAGTGGAATCAGCAATGCGGAAGGTCAAACGTTTTTAAACGGAGGCAGTCATCCTGTCCTGGCCAGGTCGTGCTTCTAAAAGACACATGATGCTTTTGGACGTCACAATGTCCAAACGTCTATGCTGCCATCCCGGATGAATATCCCATATGTGTTATATGAGTCACGCCCTTCCAGGACGGTCACACAACACCTGTCCCCGTTTGAGGCCCTTCGTGGCAGCGTCAAAGCGTAGTCATGCTGAAATACTCATAACTTTCTAAGTCCTAGGCTATGGTATATCATAATTTCTCTCACGTTGCTTTATGTTTGATCAGCCTTGTGGGTCCTGTAGGCATTATCCACTGGTACACCCATTGTAGTCACGTTGCAAGGGTTGGCTCGACGGTTGCAGGTTTCTGAATAGATGGCCTCCAACCTACTTGTGGCACAATCACCATGTTAGCTGGAGAAAAGAAGGCCTCATCACAAGGAGGTTTGTACGTCAAGTTATGCCCACTGTTCATCTGACTTCCCTAGGGCTACAGGCCATTCCAATCACCATCAGTGTCAGGGGGTAAGGAAGATTGTCCCACCTGACCCTCTTTCTTTGTGGAAATGAGGAGTTGTCAGGTTCTCCTGCCCATCCATGCAGATGTAGCACAAGCGAGGAACACCTCAGCATGGTCTGATGTTTACAAAGTCTAGCGAAGACCGCCCAGCATTCCACAACAAATCATCGTGTCGGGGAACTGTAACAATACCAGTTAGTGTATTCTCATAGGTGCCGCACT